>PVJC01011971.1:0-40602 GCA_004026665.1 Murina feae | reverse complement strand
CATTGCAAGCAGTTATAGATGACGATACAGAAACCAGTACCATGTTATATTACCATATTACTTGCTTTAAAAACAAAATTTTAGGCCAAAGTCAAAAATTCAGTCAGGGTTATACCTGCTGTACAGAAAATTTCCATGCAGCAGGCCCAGGACTGCTATCCTTAGAAAGTCCTGCTTAAATGGCTACCCTTCAATTGGCGTCTGAAAACCTGAATCTGGGGAGGGTTGCCACCTTCCCCTAAGGGATAAGTGTTGCTCTATGTGCCTAAATACTTTGTATAACTGATGGGGTTCGTACTGAACACTTGCTTTGCTTCTGGGAATCTGGAAATTGGGTACATGCTATGAGGAAGATGCCTATGTGATTAGTATGCCTTAAAAACCTTGGCAGTAGGTCTAACAAGACCCATAGATGACATATTTCATGTGAGTTGTCAGAATTTGACACTGGAATAACTAAACACGCCCTGGAAACTCCACAGGGTGAGGATTCTTGGAAGCTTGTACTAGATGTCTGCCACACTTTTTCACATGCACCTTTTCTCTTTTGCTGATTTGCTTTAAACCTTTCACTATAATAAAACTCACATGAGAGCTCACCTACATGATGAGTCTTGTAAAATTTTCTAGCAAATAAGCAAACCTAGGGATGTGTTTAGAAACATCTAACAAAATTGCATTATGTGAAAATGTTATTTGGATTGATGTGTTACACATTACAATACAGATATTGATTTCACTGAATACCTGTCTTTGACTTTGCTTCAGTCCGTGCTTGTTTTTCAGTTGTCTGTAGATCTATAATAATTAAATAAATACACGAGAGGGAAAATGAATCAGTGGTGTCAGAAAATTATGTGAAACTAGCAACATTCCTATTCAGTCAGAATAAGAAATACAGAATATGAATGCCTGACAGTATGTTCTATAGTAGCAAATTTCTCATAAAGGAAAGGAAGACATCTCACCGACAAATTGATCCAACCGTACAGGCTTTATTTCTCTTTTACAATAGTTATGAATCAATCAACTACCTGGGATAACTACAAAAAGGAATTATCATCTATATATATAAAAGCCCAGCAGCCTTTACAGCAGATCAACCAGAATGACCAGAAAGACCAGTGGCTATGATGTGCACTGCAACAGCCAACCAGCCTGAACTGGGCTGTGATCGGCACTCCCTCTTGGCTGGCTTCACTCCCATCGGCCCCAACACCCTAATCAGGGGAATAGCCGACTGCCAACCACTTATGGTCCCTCCCCCTAGCAAATCTCCACTGCAAATTGCCCCCGACACCTCTAAATCACTGCCTGTCTTCTTGGTGCATGTACAGTTAGTGCAAGCACAGGATAATAATTATCAGTCCCTCTGACACCAACCAGAGTTGCCAGAGGGCTTTGCTAATATTGTAGCCGAGGTGTGGAGTTCTCCTCCATGGCCTGCAGCCCCAAGAGATTGTCCAGTGAGCCAAAAACATGGCATAAGCATTAATGGATGGTTGCCATTTGCTTAGGAATGTAGAGAGCCTGCGTGGGGATTTGGTGAAATTGCAGTACCTTGCATATTAGTTTACCTTTCAATCTCTCTTTCAATGGGGTGCCAAAGAGGATCTGCAGACTGCCAGGAGCAACAAAAAAGGGTAGGCATATTGAAAAACAGAAAAACTTTTAAACAAACAGACATGAAGATCATGTTGGGAAACTGAAATTAGAGCCCCAAAATGAATGCAAACATCATTAAAGGGCCATCAACCATCTTGATATATGTTTGCAAACAACACATTTACATCTTCATCTCATGGCAAGTAAAATGCAAAAAGAGTTCTGTTGTGTGTTTTCCTTTGGCCATCCTTAAAGCATAATTAGATTAAGCTGGAGGAAAGCTATAACTTCCAAGATTAGACACCCCCCCTCCTCCAGCAATGCCCGCCCTATATCGGCCCTCATCAGGCTGGACAGACAGACCTCACCCATGCACGAGTTCATGCACTGAGCCTCTAGTATATGGTAAAAGAGTGTTATAATGATTGCAGAGTTCTTTTTCGTTATTATTAATCTTTTCAAAATTTCTTATTAAAATAATTATGGCTTACCCTTTAAAGGCAGTTGTTGACAGGACAGGTAAAAAATGAAAGAAATTACAACCATGTTGTAGGGATTTCCATGGATATACCATCAAATTCAACTTGCATGGAAAAATAATGGTCTTACTTCATGAACTGTTGCACTTTAATGCTGATCGGTTAAAGCCCTAGTCTTCATGTCCAATTCAAATGCCAATTCAGGCTCTGACTGGTTTTGCTCAATAAATTGAGCATTGGCCCACAGACTGAAGTGTCCCAGGTGTGACTCCGTTCAAGGACAAGTACCTTAGTTGTAGGTTCCCTGTCTCTGGTTGGGGTGTATGCAAGAGGCAGCCAATGGATGTGTCCCTCTCACTTCGATGTTTCTCTCTGTCTCTCCCACTCTCTTCTACTCTATCTAAAAATCAATGGAAAAATAACTTCATGCGAGAATTAACAACAACAAATGAAAAAAATGCCAGTGCCCTACCTGCAAACCTATGAACCACATTAGATTTCTACCTCCCCACTAACTCTTTATATGTAATCATCACAAAACCTACCGTCTCTGCTTTATTTTTTACTGTCAACTGCCCTAGTCAAATAAAGATACTTAGTAGATGGCTCTCAAAGCGGGGAAAATACTACCAACTATTATTTTTCTTTCTTAAATTAATAAAAATTTTAAAGCAAAACAAATGAGAAAGACATAACATGAAAAAACACCAATATCATAAATGGAATAAATTGAGCTTCCTGACTCATTGCAGCATGGATGCTTGAAAACTTCATAATAGACTTATGCTAGTCTAGAGGCAAAATACTCTTTGGTCTTCCATCTCTTTATGTGCTTCCTTCCATCTATCCTCTACAGGATGGATCAACAAAACAGGGCCCACAGGCCAAATACAAGCTGCCATCTAGTTTTGCAAATAGTCTCACTGGAACACAGTCATGCATAGTCATTACAGATTCTGTAGGACTGCTCTCCCACTACAATGGCAGACTTGAGTAGATATGCAGGCCACATGAACTAAAATCAGGTCATTAAAAGAAAAATCTGGCTGATCCCTGCTTCACAGCACAACCAGAGGACCCTAATCATATGTAATCTTGTTAGTCTTCTGCCATAAACTCCAATGAATCCATGTAGTAAGTATTATTGACTCCCTACCTTAGTCTTTCTTATTGCTGGAGAATCACAACTGTATTTGGACATTTACTGTTCTGATACACAAAGAAGGTGGTATCTTGCCAGCTCCAAAGAGAGATATGATTACACTAAGCTCATTAAAGTAACTAGTTTACCACTAAAGGACTGAAGAATGAGCAGGGTATGTAACCCAAGCCCATCAAAAGTTATGGGAAGTCAACTCCAAGTCTCTCACTTTTTCCCTATTTAAAAAAAAGCTACAGGCCAGGACAGTATTGCTAAGTGTATTAAGAGTTGTTCCATGCACCCACAGGTTCCTGGTTCAATTCCCAGTCAGGACACATGCCTCAGTTGCTGGCTCAATCTCATCAGTGGAATGCAGGACACAGCCAATGGCCATGATGCTGCTCTCTAATTGATGTTTCCATCTTGCACTTTCCCTTCATCTCTCTCTAATAGTAATTAAAAACTTATTTTAAAAAATTCAAAGAAGCAAATAGCTCAACATCATTACATATATATGTGTATGTGTGTGTGTGTGTATGTATGTATATATATAAATATATATATATATATATATATAGAGAGAGAGAGAGAGAGAGAGAATGATATATTACTCATGCATAAAAAAGAATAAATAACTATATTCCTAAGCACCTTGTGTGATATGTTACCTAGTAAGCACTGAATAAAGAATAGTAAATAATATAGATGGCAATTAAAATAACAAGGTTTTGGAGGCAGGGATGGTATTTGAATTCTGCAACATCACAGTAACAAGCACCTAAAAGATACCTGAGTTAAATGGCAGATGATTTAGCCAAAAAATGAATAACTGAGTTTTGATATTTTCTGTGAAAATATTGTTTTAAAAAAATAAAGAAAAATAAATCAGGGAACCTCACCCATATTATACATATCTTCAAGGTCAAAACATTATTTCATCTTTGTGTTTCCTATAACTTGCAAAACCAACCTACACAAGCTCTCTGATGAAGTCTAATGAGTCCAAGGTGTCTTCACACAATTCAGATTGCACAATGAGCTAGGGAACATATCTGGCATTTTTTATTAAGAAACATTTTTGTACATTTATTGTAATTTATTGAGTCCAAGGTTGGGCTATTTGAATATTAATTATGATTATTTTTTCACCAATGGCAACAGAGCATCTTGTTCTAAAGAAATTCCAGTGTCCTGATAATTATCAAATTATTGAAGTCAACATATCTCCTTCTGTTTTGACTGCTGAGTATTGAAGGAGATATAATGAGACCTTGTTGGAATAATGTGAAAAATACACTATGCTTCTCAACAGGCATTTTTTTCTGACTTCCATTCGATGGGTAGATGTCTTTAAAGCACAACCTCATTGAGATTCTTGCACACTGACTAAGTGGTGTAGTTCTTACTGTTTGTCATTTTTTTTGTGCTATGAGGAAAGTATTGTTAAGTTACTAATTTTAGTTCCTTTATTTCTGAGACAAATCTGTATGTAATAACAAGTACTGGCAAAATATAATCCATCACAGTGAAAAATAAATAAAAGATCCACTTTTAGAACAAGTCCAATCTGGTATAATGTGAATACAGAGGAAACATACTCCATCCTAACATATTTTTTTTAAATAAAGATAACTTACGGAATTTTGGGAATCAGGACTAACTAAATGAATTTCTTTTCAAATGATATTGCCCCATATTCTACCTTAATACTGAATACTATGTTACTAAGAAAGAGATTAAGGCCCTAACCAATTTAGCTCAGTGGATATGGACTCGGCCTGCAGACTCAAGGGTCCCAGGTTCGATTCTGGTCAAGGACATGTATCTTGATTACAGGCACATCCCCAGTAGGGAGTCGGCAGGAGGCAGCTGATCAATGTTTCTCTCTCATCGATGGTTTTAACTCTTTATCCATTTTAACTCTCTATCCATCTCCATTCCTCTCTGTAAAAAAATCAATAAAATATATTTTTTTTAAAAAAAGAGATTAAGAATAACTATTTTTTCACTATTCTGTCCTTATCAAACTTTCTTACCCTTACTTCATCTATGTTAGGAGCACCAAGAGGAGTTCACTATCAGAAGTCTTACCAGGAGTGCTCCTTGCAGATTTTTGAGGTCTCCTTTCTTCTTTATATTTAGAAGTTAGCTCTTGCTTGCTGTGCACAAAAATGGTGATACATAGCATTACTCTCTTAATATTTACATTAAAATATTTTCAAAACATAATAAATTCATTGGATATTTCAGATAATATCAGAACTAATATTACAATGTTAATGACACCATACACCTTAAATGTGTAACTTTCACACTGGTTTATGAAGTACAAAATTAAAAAAAATGTAACCTCCCTGATTTGAGAGCAGTATAATTCAGCAAAATTATTAGACTTAGCTCAACATAATCACAAGGTTCTAGAACTCAGTTACCCTAGTTCTGGAACCAACAGCTATTTGTTATCAAACAAGTCACTTATCTTTGGCTCAGTTCTCCTCTACAAAATAAGAAACGTACTGTCTGATTTTAGAAGTTTGTTAGGAGAATTAAAAGAGATGATATAGCAAAAAGATATGTTAAGAAAAATGTAAACCAAAGGAAAAAATCTAGTGATTACTATTATTTCTTGAAATTATTTTGCATTCCCAAATAAATACCAATGTGGATTTTTCATAGTTTCACATATTCAAATGTTGCAGTTTTCTGAAAATGTTATGAATTTTGGTTATTACCTATGCTTGTGGTTGTATTTCACTATTATATAAGTGGCAACTAAATTTATGTACAAATAGATTACCCCATGAAGTCAGATAATGCAATGCTCCCTTCTTTATGCAACAAATCATAAAACCCACAGAAAAGTAACAGAAGACAGGACCTGGGCTGGACTACTACTCTCCCTTCTTAACTCCTCAGATTCCGAACCAGCAGATTTTTATGAAAATGATGCTTAATCTGCCTGTCCGCCTCCAATTGGCTTGGAAGATAGAACCCTACTGGTCACTCATAGATATTTATGAATCATGGATGCAGCCCAAAACATTTTTAAGTCCCAATAACCTATTTTTCATTCAGAGCTTTCTGTTCACTGACTTCTCTGTGAGGCATAATTTAAAATACTCTGAAATCTAAGGCAAATTTAAGCCACTTGGGAAACTTTCATTGTTATGGCACAGAGATCCCTTGAGGGGCCAACGGCAGTTATGGAACCTCAGGCAAGTTGGTGTCTACTGCTCTAGGAGAGTGAGGTGGGACCTTCCACTACCAAAAGGAAGGTGCTCTACAGAATAGAAAGTGAGCTTTGGGTGCAGATCTTGTAACAAAGGAGAAAGGAACATCTGGCCCTTTCCTACAACATTGTTTGAATATCCCTGGCAGCTCAGAATGTTTCCAAATAACACATTCTAGCAGGAAAAAAATGAAAATAAAACAAGAATCTCAAAGGGTAACTAGTCTGAAAAGATCTGGGCTACGAAGTAAGATCCACATAAGCTTTCCATTGTGTGAGTGTGTGGGAGGGGAGAGCACGCTGTGTGTGGGTAGAGCTAGGAGGCCCAGCTGCCAGAATAGGGTGCTGGTAATTGGAATAGTAATTGGAATAGTGGCTAAGCATATAAAGAGTGTATATATATATATATATATATATATATATATATATATATTTTTTTTTTTTTAAAGCAGTAATTCTCAAATCCAAGTGTGAGTCAACATGAAGAGTCAGGAATCTGAATCAGAAAGACCAACCAGGGAGCAAAGAACAATCATGACTATATGATGGGTTTCAATAGCAACTCAGCAGCAAGAGAATCATTGGAGACAACAGGAAAGATAGAATGTCCTTTACCCTCTCCATCTGACTTGTGAAAGAAGATTGTCTGTCTTGAACTTAGAGAATCTTCTGTATACCTGAAGATTTTTCTCAAACAGCAAACAGTTCAAGATCCTGAATAACTAGTTAGAAATATGAAAGCTGAGATTTTACTTGGAATATAATGGTAAAAATATTAAAAATTCTGAGATAAAGAATATGGCTCATTGTTTCTTCAAACTAGGTGAGCCTTTGCTTGTTTGGGGCTAATTATCTATTCCAACTGACTGACATTCCCAAAGTGCCACAACCAAACTATGAAATCACACTTGGTACATAACAAGGAACAGTGAAATGATTTTAAACTTCATTTTAAAGATGACTAGCATTTTAAAACAAACTAAAGCAACTGAAATAGAATATTCATCAGCAGTCCATCCACAGTTATCTTGAGAAAAGACATCAATACATTCCTGGAAAAGGAACCACACTGTATTTGTAGACACGGAATTTCCAGCAACCATGAGGGCTGTATATATAATAGAGGGATTGCTTCACCCTCAGCATCTTCTATTGTGTTATTGAACTTGATATACCCCACAAGTTAATACCCTGTCCATTAGAATTGATCATTTACATGCTGAAGTGATCATCTGTGCAAATTGCCTCAAAGGGTAAAATGAATGGATAAGAAGGCGGCTCTTGTTTCATTTGGGTATTGCTAACTTAAATTCCTCTCACAGATAAGAAACCATGCTGAGGTCACTGCTCTGAAGTAGGGGAAGATTTAAATGAAGAACCACCACTTGGCCAGGATGTTAAAAGCAGGTTGAAGTACTAGAGTGTTTTGATTAATTAATTGCTAGGCTTACTTAAATCCTGAAATTTTACCTGCCTTTCATTCTGTCTATAGAAAAATGGAGAACACCAGAGATTGAAGAAGTGGAAAAAAATAACACAATGAAAGAAACACACACACACACACACACACACACACACAAGAATAAGTAGGGAAGAAAGTAAAACAATCAAGAAAAATCACAGAAAAGGGGGAAATGACTCTAGGAAAAAAGACAAAACTTCAAACAATGTGGTAAAAATACCAGCCCGGAGGGGAAAACAGACTGGGAAATCAGTAAATAGAGAAATCTATGAAAAATATACTCAAAATAGATGCTGAATTTAATTAACAAAACATGAACTATACATAGATAATCTTTTCTTACACATAAGCAATTCATTTCAGGAAGATTTCAAATCATTTAACCTAAAAACACTTGCCTGATCGAGAGTTGCTGAGGTTAAACCTTTCATTCTGTGGCCATAGCTAACTGACTTGTGCCCCAGAAGCTTTTGTAGGAAAAACAAGGTCCTATTTCCACTACAATTGTCAAGAATAGTAAGATGAATGGGAGAAGTAACTGGACCTCTTAGCAAACTCTAAATCAGATTTAACACACAATCAGATTTTATTTTCTGAGTTGATCCGATTGGCATCAATATCTAGTTGCCTGAGCTACACAGGAACTTATCAGTATATATTGGGGGACAACAGAATAATTTGGGAGCCAGGCTGGTTGATAGTCAAATCATCAGTCAGTCCCTTGCTAACAATGGAATCATGGGTCAATTCATCCACCTCCCCAAACCACAGTTGCCAATTAATTAAAAAGTAGGCTACATTAACACACCTACTTTGCAAAACTCTTGTGATGACTATATGACACAGGCTAATTACATATTAATAGGGTGGAGCCCATACTAGAGCACTCCAGAAATGTTAGTTTCCTTTTTCTGCATTCAGGTAGTTACCATAGCATTTTTAGAAATCCTACCTGCTTAAAGAGTCTTCTGAAGTTACAACAATCACTGTTAAAAAAGAAAAGTAAAATACATTTTAAAACAAAAATACAGGGCTTTAAAAGTGTCAGTTTAATGCATTGTTAGAAAGTATACCTTCAGGACCACATCTGAAGAATATATTGGAGTGAACAATAATCCCATTATTGGTAGGCTATTAATACATCAGGAACATTTACTTTCTCTTTTTAAACATATATAATGAAAAAAAATGAGGTCTGTTCAAATTTATACTTAACTGTGAACTGCGATGTGCAATGAATGAAATACTAACCAAAGCCCATCAGACTCCAGAAAATTGCAATTTGGGTGAAAACAATCATGAACTAATCATGTCAAATTTAAATAACATGAGTTTTCTGGCTTCTTCCATTAATGGCAGTAAGAAGAGAGTTATTTTACCACAATACAATGCATCTCCAGCTCTTGAGAGAAGACTAGCCAGTTGAGGATGAAACCCACCACAAGGAAGCTTGATGACTAAGCAATACATTTTCCTTCAAAGCAAACCATAGAAAACAGACCCTCTCTGTCCCCATTTCCAGTAGCAAATGAGTATTAAAGACCTTGTGATTCCAGTTGTATAAGTAGAAACCCTTGAGACTGCTTCTTTCCAATGCTAGGGTGTATCGGTCCCCACGTCAGAGAGAAGATGGGAGAGACACCTAGTGCTCTGCAGACGTGCATCAGGTCATTTTTTTCAGCCCTCCCCAAAGGTGGCAAATGCCTAGAGAAAGCATTCTCTTTCAGCTTGTATGGCACATGTCATCAGATCCTATGCTGAAGCAGTACAGCGACAAACCACTAAGGTCACACAACATCCTGGATAACTATATTTAATTACTGTGAAATTTTCATTTGTTCTACATTCAAAAAGATAAACATGGTATGATGCCTCCTATACAACATTTGGCAAAAATTAAATCTATGGAGACTAAGAAATATCAATGGTTTCCAGAGGTTAGAGATAAGGAAGGAATGAGTAAGCATAGCATGGAGGAATTTTAGGGGAGTGAAATGACTGTTTATGACACTGTAATGGTAGGTACGTACCATCACACAAAGCCCATAGGAAGTACAACACCAAAACTGACCCTTAATGTAAACTATGGACTTTGATTAATAATGATGAGTCATTGCTTGTCTCTCTAGTGTAATAAATGTCCATCTCCAGTGTAGGATGACAAAAGGAGAAAGACTGTGTGTTTGCATGTGGCCCTCTCACATGGATGTTTCTCTGTGTCTCTCCCACTTTCTTCCACTCTCTCTAGAAATCAATGGAAAAATACCTTCATGTAAGGATTAACAAAAAAAAATGGAAAAAATGCCAGTGCACTACCTGCAAACCTATGAATCACCTTAGATTTCTCTCTCCCCACTAAGTCTTTACATGCAAACATCACAAAACCTATGATCTCTGCTTTATTTGCTCCTGTCAACTGCCCTAGTCAAACATAGACTCTTAGCAGATGGCTCTCACAGCGGGGAATATACCACCAACTATTATTGTTCTTTCTTAAATTAATAAAAAATTTAAAGCAAAACGAATGAGAAAGACATAACATGGAAAAACACCAACATTTTAAATGGAATAAATTGAGCTTCCTGACTCATTTCAACATGGATGCTTGAAAACTTCATAGTAGACTTATGCTAGCCTAGAAGCAAAATACTCTTTGGTCTCCCATCTCTTTATGTGGTTCCTTCCATCTATCCTCTACAGGAACAGTCAATAAAATAGGTCCCACAGGCCAAACACAAGTTGCCATCCAGTATTGCAAATAGTCTCACTGTAACACAGTCATGCATACCCACTTACAGATTCTGTAGGACTGCTCTCTCACTACAATGACAGACTTGAGTAGATATGCAGGCCACATGAACTAAAATCAGGTCATTAAAAGAAAAATCTGGCTGATCCCTGCTTCACAGCACAGAGGACCCTAATCCTATGTAATCTTGTTAGTCTTCTGCCATAAACTCCAATGAATCCCTGTAGTAAGCATTATTGGCTCCCTACCTTAGTCTTCCTTATTGCTGGAGAAGCACAACTATATTTGGACATTTACTGTTCTGATACACAAAGAAGGTGGTATCTCCACAGCTCCAAAGACAGATATGATTACACTAAGTTCACTAAAGTAACTAGTTTACCACTAAAGGACTGAAGAATGAGCAGGGGATGTAACCCAAGCCCATCAAAAGTTAGGGGAAGTCAACTCCAAGTGTTTTCCCTATTTAAAAGAAATCTGCAGGCCAGGCCAATATTGCTAAGTGGACTAAGAGTTGTTCCATGCACTGAGAGATTCCTGGTTCAATTCCTAGTCAGGGCACAGCCCCAACTGCAGGCTCAACCACAGCAGTGGCATGCAGGAGGTAGCTGATGGATGTGATGATTCTCTACTAATGATGTTTCTATCTCTTACTTTCCCCTCCTCTCTCTCCAAAAATAATTAAAACATGTTTTAAAAAATTCAAAGATTTTGTATCCTGCTACATTGCCAAATTCATTTATTAAGTCTAATAATTTTTTGATGGAGTCTTTAGGGTTTTCTATGTACAATATCATGTCATCTGCGAATAGGGACAGTTTTACTTCTTCTTTTCCAATTTGGATGCCTTTTATATCTTCTTCTTGTCTAATTGCAATGGTTAATACTTCCAGTACTATGTCGAACAGTAGTGGTGAGAGTGGGCAACCCTGTCTTGTTCCTGTTCTAAGGTGAAATGGTTTTAATTTTTGCCCATTGAGTATGATATTGGCTGTGGGTCTGTCAGAAGCAAATAGCTCAACATAATTACATATATGTATCTACTTATAGAGAGATATAGATATAGATATAGATATAGATATAGATATAGATATAGATATAGATATAGATATAGATATAGACATAACATAGATATAGATATAGATATATATAGAGAGAATGGTATATTACTCAGCCATAAAAAGGAATAAATAACTATTTTCGTAAGCACCTAGTGCGATATGTTACCTAAAAGGACTGGATAAAGAATAGTAAATAATATAGATAGCAATTAAAATAACAAGCTTTTGGAGGCAGGAATGGTATTTAAATTCTACAACATCACAGTAACAAGTACTTAAAAGATGCCTGAGTTAAATGGCAGATGATTAAGCCAAAAAATGAATAACTGAGTTTTGATATTTTCTGTGAAAATATTGTTTTAAAAAAATAAAAGAAAAATAAATCAGGGAACCTCACCCATATTATATATATCTTCAAGGTCAAAACACTATTTCATCTTTGTGTTTCCTATAACTTGCAAAACCAACCTACACAAGCTCCTTGATAAAGTCTAATGAGTCCAAGGTGTCTTCACACAATTCAGATTGCACAATGAGCTAGGTAATATATCTGGCATTTTTTTATTGAGAAATATTTTTGTACATTTATTGTAATTTATTGAGTCCAAGGCTATTTGAATACTAATTATGATTATTTTTACACCAATGGCAACAGAGCACCTTGTTCTAAAGAAATTCCAGTGTCCTGATAATTATCAAATTATTGAAGTCATCATATCTCTTTCTGTTTTGACCGCTGAGTATTGAAGGAGATATAATGAGACCTTGTTGAAATAATGTGAAAAATACACTATGCTTCTCAACAGGCATTTTTTTTCTGATTTCCATTCTATGGGTATATGTCTATGGGTATATATAATGTGAAAAATACACTATGCTTCTCAACAGGCATTTTTTTTCTGATTTCCATTCTATGGGTATATAAGTCATCATATCTCTTTCTGTTTTGACCGCTGAGTATTGAAGGAGATATAATGAGACCTTGTTGAAATAATGTGAAAAATACACTATGCTTCTCAACAGGCATTTTTTTTCTGATTTCCATTCTATGGGTATATGTCTTTAAAACACAATCTCATTGAGTTTCTTTCACACTGGCTAAGGGGTGTAGTTCTTACTGTTTGTGATTTTTTTTGTGCTATCAGGAAAGTATTGTTGAGTTCCTAATTTTAGTTCCTTTTTTAAGTAAGACAAATCTGTATGTAATAACAAGTACTGGCAAAATATAATCCATCACAGTGAAAAATAAATAAAAGATCCACTTTTAGAACAAGTCCAATCTGGTATAATGTGAATACAGAGGAAACATACTCCATCCTAACGTATTTTTTTTACACAATCTTATGGAATTTTGGAATTAGGACTAATTAAATGAATTTCTTTTCAAATGATATTGCCCAAGATTCTACCTTTGTTATTAATTCTGAATACTATACTATTAATAAAGAGATTAAGGCCCTAACCAGATTTGCTCAGTGGATAAGGTGCTGGCCTGTGGACTCAAGGGTCCCAGGTTATGTCCCAGTCAAGGGCATGTACCTTGATTGTGGGCACATCCCCAGTAGGGAGTGTGCAGGAGGGAGCTGATTGATGTTTCTCTCACATCGATGTTTTTAAGTCTCTATCCATCTCCATTCCTCTTCGTAAAAATCAATAAAATATATTTTTTAAAAGAACGAGATTAAGAAAACTATTTTTTCACTGTTCTGTCATTATCAAACTTTCTTACCCTTACTTCATCTATGTTAGGA
Source organism: Murina feae (assembly GCA_004026665.1). Taxonomy (NCBI): domain Eukaryota; kingdom Metazoa; phylum Chordata; class Mammalia; order Chiroptera; family Vespertilionidae; genus Murina; species Murina feae. Next base: position 27,125 of record PVJC01011971.1, on the reverse strand, counting down.
GCACCAAGAGGAGTTCACTATCAGAAGTCTTACCAGGAGTGCTCCTTGAAGCTTTTTGAGGTCTCCTTTCTTGCTTGCTGTGCACAAAAATGGTGATAAATAATATTACTGTCTTATTATTAACATAAAAATATTTTCAAAACATAATAAATTCATTGGATATTTCAGATAATATCAGACCTAATATTACAATGTTAATGACACCATACATTTTAAATTTCTAAGTTCCACAACTATTTTATGAAGTACAAAATTTAAAAAAATGTAACCTTCATGATTTCAGAGCAGTATAATTCAGCAATTTAATTAGAGATAGCTTGGCATAATCATAAGTTTCTAGAACTCAATCAAAGTACTTCTATAACCAGCAGCTATTTGTTATCAAACAAGTCATTTATCTTTGGTTCAGTTCTCCTCTATCAAATAAGAGACTTATTGCCTGATTTTAGAAGTTTGTTAGCAGAATTAAAAGAGATGATGTAGCAAAAAGATATGTTCAGAAAAGTGTAAACCAAAGAAAAAAATCTAGTGATTACAATTATTTCTTGAAATTATTTTGCATTCCCAAATAAATACCAATGTGGATTTTTCATAGTTTCACATATTCAAATGTTGCAGTTTTCTGAAAATGTTATGAATTTTGGTTATTACCTATGCTTACCTTGTCGTTGTATTTCAGGGTAACTCCACTATTATGTAAGTGGCAACTAAATTTATGTACAAATAGATTACCCCATGAAGTCAGATAAGACAATGCTTTCTGCTTTATGCAACAAATCATAAAAACCACAGAAAAGTAATAGAAGACAGGACCTGGGCTGGACTACTACTGTTCCTTTTTAACTACTCAGATTCCAAACCAGCAGATCTTTATGTAAATGATGCTTAATTTCCCTGTCCACTCCCAATTGGCTTGGAAGATAGAACCGTACTGTTCACACATAGATACTTATGAGTCACAGATGCAGCCTAAGCATTTTTAAGTCCCAATATCCTATTTTTCATTCAGAGCTTTCTGTTCACTGACTTCTCTGTGAGGCATAATTTAAAATACTCTGAAACCTAAGGTAAATTTAAGTCACTTGGGAAACTTTCATTGTTATGACACAGAGATCCCTTGATGGGCCAACCACAGTTATGGAACCTCACGCAAGTTGGTGCCTACTGTTCTGGGAGAGTGAGGTGAGACCTTCCACTACAGGTGCTCTACAGAATAGAAAATAGATAGAAAAAGATGGCTGCCAATGAGAAGGCAGACTGAAAGACAGTGAGAGAGAGAGAGAAAGGAACACAGAGTGTGTGGATGTACCAAGCGTGGAAATTTGTGGGTGCGGGACAGCTATATTCCAGAGGACTGTTGGAGAACCCGAATGGGGCTCCCTTATCCGGGTGCTGCCTCCACTGCTGCTGAAATCTCTCGCAGAGCTGCCGACTCTGCTGCGGAGACCAGACCATGTTGGGTAACTGTTACCAGAATTGTATACATCCAGGGATACTGCAAACAGGACAGCCAGGGACCAGCCAGGAACCCAGGAACACCGGAGCTCCAACCAAGAATACATGGACCCAGACAAGCCCTGCTCCTCCTTACGGAAAGGTCAGATTTCATTAGATAAAAGCATGGTTTGTATTCCAGGTGAACGCAGGCAGGCAGAAGTCTATGCTCAGTGGAGTCTGCGCCCCTCCCCTTGGGGCCACCGAAGCTGTTGGCACCAGCATGACCCGAGTGTGGGAAGGGGTCCTGCAGGCTGCTAGCAGAAGGGAACCCAAAAAAACCACCCCATAACTGATCTGGACACGAAAAGACAGCCTCGGTTTTGGGTTGTGGAGAAGAGACATTGGGAGAGTTGCGCGCAAAGCTGGAAGGGGAAGAGAGCCTGTGCATCTCCTCGGAGGGGTTCCTTTTTCCCTCTCATTGTTAAATCTAGGCTTGGGATTATTAAACCCAATACATAGGAGCATCCAACTGGGGTCACTCACAGAGACTGCAGGGGAAAACCCTGTTTGTGTGTCTTGAGAAGCAGAGCGGGGAGTGACGGATTCGGAAACCAGCTCTGGGCAGTCCATTCCACCAAACTTGTATTAAGTGTGATAGGGGTAAAACAAAACCTAAATGCTGGCTAGAGAGGACTTATAGCCGTGGAAGTCATTCCAGAAATACTGCCACCCAGAGGCTGATTCACAAATTGACTCTTCTGTAAACACAAATAAAGGCAGAAATACTGCCGGGTTTTAAATCAGGACTGGTTTACAACACAGAGGAGCAGTGAATCACAGGAAACTTCAATACTCTCCTGAATAGCTGACAAGACAAAGGAGTACCAATCAGAAGAGCAGAAGAACTGAATGACCCTCACTACTGCACATTTTTCTCTCTTTTTTTAATTTTTTCTTTTTTTTAATTTTTTCTTTTTTTTCTTTTTCTTTTTTTCCTTTAAGAAACAATTTTTTGTCTTTTTTCCTCACTTGATTTTACCTTTTTAATTATTTTATCTTTATTTTTAATCAATGTTATTACTACTACTATTTTTTTCTTTTTCTAAGATTCATTTTATTTTATCTTATTTTATTTTGAGATTAGTGTTCTTCATTCTATTTTCAGATTTCCTATAGCATCATTTTACTCTATCTCAGCTTTACCTTTATGCCAACACTCTCTTCCTCACTTTTCCCCTGTTGTTGTCCTTTTTCTCTTATCCTACTCATGCTTTAGGTTCTCCCTATTCCCTCTTTTTACCCCCTGTTACAATTTCACCCTACTAAGATATCTAATTTCCAATCCCCTGCTCCAAGCCCACAGATACCTCACTCTTTTCTTTCTTCATTATCAAAAATTTTTTTTCTCTCTCTCTCTGTTGTTCTGCTGTTGTTTCCTTAATTATTGATTATACTGGGGGGTTTTATAATTGGTGAGACTGTCTCGCTTTTTCTTTTTGTTTTTTGGTTGTATTTTGGTTATTTTTTTATTCTGTTTCTCCTTACCTTATTAGATATTAATTGTTAATTGATTAATTAGTTGATGAACTCCATTCATCTCTAGTTCTTTGTAGATGGCATTTGTTGCTACCAGTGGCTGTTCTATTTGAGTTTTCTCCCCATACAATCTCTTCCCCCCTTCTACTTCATTCTTTTTTTATCGCTCTTACTTTTTTTTTCTTTGCCTTCCTTTTCCCAAATTTGTTTTGGCAATCCCATTTTCCTTTCTTTCTTCTTTTTCTTTCTTTTTTATGCCCTAACTCTCTTTTCTATGGTGGTAACCTTTAGTGGGGTTATAAGTATCATGAACACATTTGGGTTCAGATCCTTGTGCATTGTGCCTTGCTGTGTTGTATTTTGTGCCTTTAAATAAACACAGAGGAGAAAAAACTATATAACCAGATACCCAGAGAAGATAGATCATGGGGAGACAAAGAAACAGCCCGCATATGAAAGAAAAACAGGCATCACCAGAAAAGGAAGTAAATGAAATGGAGGCAAGCAACTTGTCGGAGAAAGAATTCAGGGAAATGGTGATAAGGTTAATGAAAAGAATGGAAGACAAATTCGACAATATGTGTAAGACCCAAGAGGAAATGAAGAACCAAGAAGAAATGAAAAATGACATCAATGCTATAAAGAACTCAATAGAAAGCATCAATAGTAGACTAGAAGAAGCAGAGGACTGCATCAGTGAGCTAGAAGACACGGAAGAAAAAAAAATATGCAAGCAGAGCAGCACCTAGAAAAAAGAATTAAAAAGCAGGAGAGCCTAAGAGAAATTTGGGAAAACACAAAACGAAACAACATACACATAATAGGGGTGCCAGAAGGAAAGGAAACTTCCCTGATATAGGGAAGAAAAAACCCACACAAATCCAAGAAGCCCATAGAGTCCTACATAAAATGAATCCCAAAAGACCAATGCCAAGGCACAGTATAACTAAATTGGCAAACGCCAATGACAAAGAAAGAATCTTAAAAGAATAGAAAGTGACCTTTGGGTGCAGATCTTGTAACAAAGGAGAAAGGAACATCTGGCCCTTTCCTACAACATTGTTTGAATATCCCTGGCAGCTCAGAATGTTTCCAACTAACACATTCTAGTAGGAAAAAATAAAATAAAAAATAATCTCAAGGGGTAACTAGTCTGAAAAGATGTGGGCAAAGAAGTGAACTCCACATAAGCTTTCCATTGTGTGTGTGGGAGGGGGGGAGCACGCTGTGTGTGGGTAGAGCTAGGAGGCCCAGCTGCCAGAATAAGGTGCTGGTAATTGGAATAGTGGCTAAGCATATAAAGCACATATATGTAAACTTTTAAAAAAGCAGTAACTCTTAAGTCCAAGTGTAAATCATCATGAAGACTCAGGAATCAGAATCAGCAAGACCAACCAGGGAGCAAAGAACAATCATGACTATATGATGGGTTTCAATAGCAAATCAGAAGCAAGAGAATCAATGGAAACAATGGAAAAGTTAGAATATCCTTTCCCCTCTCCATCTGACTTGTAAAAGAAGATTGTCTCCCTTGACCTTAGAGAATCCTCTATATTCCTAAAGAATCCAAGGGGGAATGGATAAGAGATTCCCCAGACAATACAGATTTTTCTGCTACAGTGAACACTTCAAGATCCTGAATAACTAGTTAGAAATATGAAAGCTGAGATTTTACTTGGAATGTAATGGTAAAAATATTAAAAATTCTGAGGTAAAGAATATGGTTCATTGTTTCTTCAAACTAGGTGAGCCTTTGCTTGTTTGGGGCTAATTATCTATTCCAACTGACTGGCATTCCCAAAGTGCCACAACCAAACTATGAAATCACACTTGGTACATAACAAGGAACAGTGAAATGATTTTAAACCTCATTTTAATGATAACCAGCCTTTCAAAACAAACTAAAGCCACTCAAAAAGAATAGTCATCAGCAGTCCATACACAGTTATCTTGAGAAAAGATATCAATACATTCCTGGAAAAGGAGCCACACTGTATTTGTAGACACAGAATTTTCAGCAAGCATGAGGGTTGTACACATAGCACAGAGATTGCTTCACCCTCAGCATCTTCTATTGTGTTATTGAACTTGATATACCCCACAAGTTAATACCCTGTTTGTCTCTTAGAATTGATCATTTATATGCTGAAGTGTTCATTTGTGTAAATTACCTCCAAGGCTAAAATGAATGGATAAGAAGGCGGCTCTTGTTTCACTTGGGTATTGCTAACTTAAATTCCTCTCACAGATAAGAAACCATGCTGAGGTCACTACTCTGAAGTAGGGGAAGATTTAAATGAAGAATCACCACTTGGTCAGGATGTTAAACTCAGGTTGAAGGACTAGAGTGTTTTGATTAATTCATTGCTAAGCTTACTTATATCTTGAAAGTTTGCCTGCCTTTCATTCTGTCTATAGAAAAATTGAGAACACCGGAGATGGAAGAAGTGGAAAAAAATAACACAATGAAAGAAACATACACACACAAAAAAAAGAATAAGTAGGGAAGAAAGTTAAATAATCAAGAAAAATCATAGAAAAGGGGGAAATGACTCTAGGAAAAAAGACAAAACTTCAAACAATGTGGTAAAAATACCAGCCTGGAGGGAAAAACAGACTGGGAAAGCAGCAAATGGAGAAATCTATGAAAAATATACTCAAAATAGATGCTGAATTTAATTAACATAACATGAACTATACATAGATAATCTTTTCTTACAGGTAAGCAATTCATTTCAGGAAGAATTCAAATCATTTAACCTAAAAACACTTGCCTGATCAAGAGTTGCTGAGGTTAAACCTTTCATTCTGTGGCCATAGCTAACTGAGTTGTGCCCTAAAAGCTTTTGTAGGAAAAACAAGGACCTATTTACCACTACAATTGTCAAGAATAGTAAGATGAATGGGAGAAGTAACTGGACCTCTTAGCAAACTCTAAATCAGATTTAACACACAATCAGATTTTATTTTCTGAGTTGATCAGATTGGCAAGAATAGTAAGATAAATGGTAGAACTAACTGGACCTCTTAGAAAACTCTAAATCAGATTTAACACATAATCAGATTTTATTTTCTGAGTTGATCTGATTCGCATCAATATCTAGTTGCCTGAGCTACACAGGAACTTATCAGTATATATTGGGGGACAACAGAATAATTTGGGAGCCAGGCTGGTTGACAGTCAAATCATCAGTCAGTCCCTTGCTAATGGAATCATGGGTCAATTTATCCACTTCCCTGAACCACAGTTGCCTCATTAATTAAAAAGTAGGCTACATTAACACACCTACTTTGCAAGTCTATTCTGATGACTATATAACACAGGCTAATTCTATATTATAGGGTCTAGCCCATACTAGAGTACTCTAGAAATGTTAGTTTCTTCATTCTGGTAGTTACCATAGCATTTTTTATAAATCCTACCTGCTCAAAGACTCTTCTGAAGTTACCTCAATCACTGTGAAAAAAAAGTAAAATACATTTTAAACCAATAAGAATACAGGGCTTAACGCATTGTTAGAAAGTATAACTTCAGGACCACATCTGAAGACTATATTGGAGTGAACAATAATCCCATTATTGGTAGGCTATTAATACATTAGGAACATTTACTTTCTCTTTTTAAACATATATAATGAAAATTACTAGGGCAATATTAGACAATTGTAAGCTTTCTTATTTATCCAATTAATGCTTCAAGATAATATTTAGACAAAATCAGCAGAGATGTCTGATTTAAAACTAGAAGAAAATGTGATTTTTAATTATATGGATGATTCAGTTTTGATTTATATGGCACTAAACCCCGGTTTATAATTATAAAACAAGATATTCAATCATATTTGTCAGTTATTTTCTTGCCTTGGAATCACAAGGTCTTTCCTACTTATCTTGCAATTGGAAACGGGGTCAGAATGAATCTGTTTCCTATGTTTTGCCTTGCCTAGTGCCCAAGCCTCCTTATGATAAGAGTGTTTAATCCTCAACTGGCTAGTCTTCACTCAAGAGCTGGAGATGTTGTATTGTATTACAGTAACATAAGTGTAATCTCTTCTATCTGCTCTTAATGGAAGAAGCCAGAAAACTCATGTTATTTAAGTTTGACATGATTAGTTCATGATTGCAATTTTCTGGCAGTCTGATGGGCTTTGTTTAGGATTTCATTCATTGCACATGGCAGTTCACAGTTCAGTATAAATTTGAATAGACCTCATTTTTGGGCCTAACAAGACTGGCAGATGACATATTTCACATGTGTTGTCATAATTATACTCTACGATAACTAAGTACATGGAGGTAACACCACAGGAAGAGGACTCTTGGAAACTTGTGCCTGATGTCCTCCACCCTTTGTCACACACACCTCTTCTCTTTGCTGATTTTACTGTGGGCTTTCCCTATCATAGATCTCAGGGTTGAGATAAACTATATGCTGAGTCCTGTAACGTTTTCTACTGAATAAACAAATCTAGGGGTGGATTTAGGAAGCTCTAACAAAATTGCATTATGTGAAAATACTATTTGGATTGTTATGTTATACATGATTGCAATATATAAGTTGATTTCGGAGAATACCTATCATTGATTGCGTTTCGCTCCATGGTCCTTTTTTAATTTTCTGTAGATCTACAACTATTGGAATAAAGACATGAAAGGGATAAATCAACATTGATGTCAGAAAATAATGTGAAATAAGCAACATTCCTATTAAGTCACAGTAGAAAATGCAAAATCCTACTGATTGACATGTACTATGGTATTAAAGTTTATAAAGGAAATGAAGGCATCACACTGACAATTTTCTCCAACTAAACAAGGTTTAATTCCTTTGTACAACAGTTGTGAATCAATCAAGTAACAGGAGTAACTGCAAAAGAACAGTAACTATCATATACTAGAGGCCCGATGCACAAAATTTATGCAACGGCAGGCCTTCGCAGCCCTGGTTGCTGGGTCTCCACAGCCCCAGGGGCCAGGGCCCTGGAAGCCCTCGTTGCCTCATGGCCCAGGGTACCCTACACCCCTGTGCTTCCCACCCAACACCCTCCTTGGCCTGGTGCTACTCACTTCTGCCACCACACTGCAACTTCCCTGATTTCATCCAGCCCCCCCTGATCGATCACCCCAAAGACAGTGGCCTTGGCCTTCCACTTTGGGGTGATATTGGAGACCCCTTATTCATCGCCCCACTGGCTGGTGCTCTGGGCCTCCCTCTGTGAGGCAATTGTGGGGCAATGGCGGGCCGCTCCACTAAACACATCGCAACCGCTTTGACAGGTTTGGAGCCAGTGCGTGTCATAGCATGGTCTTCCTATTCTTTATGTCCAATCTAAATGCTAGTGCACTACCTTGAAATCCATAAATCACCTTAGATTTCTCTCTCTCCTCCAGTGCTTTACATGCAATCATCACCCCAGTCATATGAACTAGACTCTCTACTGTCTCTACTTTACTTTGCTTCTCTCAACTGCCCTAGTCAAGCATGAGCTCTTAAAAGATGGCTGTCTTGGGGTGTGGGAGAATACCAACAAACATTATTGTTCCTTCTTAAATGAATAAGATTTGTTTAAGCAAAATAACATGGGGTTAGAAAACAACATTTCAAATGCAATAAATTTTGCTTCCTATCTCATTTGACCATGAAAGCATAAAACTTTCAAATTGGACTGGTGTTAATCCAAGGAGGCAAAAATGTTCCTTTGTCTTCCAGGCCCTTTATGCAGTTTCCTCCCATCTATTCTCTACAGGAGGGATCAGCAAACTAGGGACCACAGGTCAATACGTGCTGTTTTGCAAATGGACTCATTGGAAGACAGCTGTGCCTATTCACTTACAGATTCTGTAAGACTGTGCTCACACTACAATGGCAGACTTGAGTACATAGGACAGACCATATGGACTAAAATCTGGCCCTTTGCTGAGAAAGGTTAGTGATCCTGCTTCACACCACAATCAGAGGGCCCTTATCCAATCTAATCTTGTTTCTCTTCTGCTCAAAACTCTAATGCATCCCTGCAGTAAATATTTCTGGCTCTCAACCTTAGTCTACATTTTTGCTGGAGAACCACAACTCTATTGGGACATTTACTGTCCTTCTACACAGAGAAGCTGGTGTCTTCATTGTGTATCAGTTCCAAAAAGAGAAATGATTATAATATCTTCATCATAGTCACTACTTTACCACTCACTGGTTTAGGAATGAGCATGTGATTGACCCAAGCCTATAAAAAGTTAGGGAAGTCAAGTGCAAGACTCTCGGTTTCTTCCTATTTAAAACAAAGACATAGGCTCAGCCAGTGTTGTTCAGTAGATTGAGCCACGGAGATCGTCCCATTCACCAAGAGATCGCTGGTGACATTCCAGGGCAGGGCAGATGCCAGGGTGGCATGTTTGATCCCCAGGAGGTAGTGTGCAGGAGGCAGCCCATGGATGTGATGGTTCTCCCTCACTGATGTTTCTATCTCTTTCTTCCTTTTCATCCCTCTCCCTCTAAAGTCAATAAAAATATATTTTTTAAAAAAAATTAAGGAAACACATAGCTCAGCATCACTAATCTGGGAAATGCAAATGAAAGCCATAAGGAAGTACCTCCTCACTCCTCTCACAATGGCTGTCATCAAAATATCAATAAATACGTGTTGGTGAGGATGTGGAGACAACAGAAATTCTTGAGCACTGCTCATGCAATTGTAAATGGGTATAGTCACTGTGGAAAGCAGGAGACAGTCCTCATACAAATAGAACTGCCATCTACTTCTGGGTATTTATTCAACAGAAATATGAACAAGAATTTAAAGGTATTTGCACCCTTATGTTCACTACAGCATTATTTACAATAGCCAAGATAGGGAAGTAACATAGGTGCCCTTTAACAGGTAAGTAAATAAATGAAAGACTACTCAGACATAAAAAACAACAATGCATTCTTGTCTTTTATGACAACATGGATGGACTAGTTATACTTATTTTCTGTTGATGGACAAATAACTATGCAATAACAAATATTCATTTACTAAATATAATCCATTGACAGTTAAAATTAAAGATCCATTTTCAGAACAAGTCCAGTTTGGTATTATGTGAATATATAATATGGTATTTTAGGGGTCAGAACTAAATAAATGAACTTCTTTTCAAACCATATTGCCCAGATTTTAACTTGGCTAACTTTGCTAATAATACTGATTAGTATCCTATTAAGAAAGAGATTAAGAAAAACTATACATGGAACTTGCACATTGTTTGGTATTTTTTCCCTACTCTTTGATTGTCAAAACTTTCCTACTCTTACTTCATCTATGGTAGGAGCACCAAGAGGAATTCATTATCAAAAATCTTACCAGGAGTATAACTGTCACATTTGGGGGGTGCCTTTTTTTCTTTATGTTCAGAAGTTAGTTTTTTCTTCCTGTACAGAAAAAATGGTGATAAGTAATATTACTTTCTTAATATTAACATAAAATATTTTCCAAATATAGTAAATTCTTAGAATATTTCATATAATATCAGCACTAATGTTAAAACTTCAACTGTGCCATACACTTTAAATGTGTAAGTTATACAACTGTTTTATAAAGTATCTAATTAAAAGAAATAAGGTATAACCGTCATGACATGAGAGCAGTATAGTTCAGTGAATTAGAGTTGGCTAGACATGATCACAAATGTCTTAAACTCACACATCCTAATTCTATAACCAATAGGTCTTTGTGTTGCTCAAAGTCCTCCTCTACAAAATAAGAATCTTATTACTTATTTCAGAAGGTTAAGGAGGATGAAGTGAGATAATACGGCAAAAGATATGCTCAGACAAAACAATAAAGCAAAGAAAAAATCTAGTTATGAACTTTATTTGTTGAAACTATTTTGAATCCCAAATAAATCCCAATGTGAACTTGTCATGGTTACTCAGTGTTGCAAATTTCAGAAAATGTTACTAATTCTGGTTATTACCTGTACTCAGATTGTGGTTTGTATTTCAGGGCATCTCAGCTGTTACGTAACTGATAATTCAATGTATGTACAAATATATTACCTCATGAAGTCAACTAACACCATGCTCCCTTCTTTTTGTAGCCAATCATACCAACCACAGGAAACTAATAAAGGTCAAGACCTGGCCTGGACTAAGACTATTCCTTCTCTACCAACTCAAACTGTGACCCAGCAAATCTTTATGAGAATGATGCTTAATCTCCCTGTCCACCCACAGTTGGCTTGTAAGATGCAATCCTTCTGGTCATCCATAGATATTTATTGGTCATGGATGGGCCCTTAGCAATTTTAAGGACCAATAACCTACTTTTGATTCAGAGCTTTCTGTTGACTGGATTCCGTGTGAGACATAATTTAAAATATTTTGAAACCTGAGGTAAATTCAAAACACTTGGGGGAAGTTTCATTGTTATGGCAAAGAGATCACTTGAGGGGCCAACCTCAATTATGGAACCTCAGGAAATCTGATGCTTACTACTCTGAGAAAGTGATAAAGGGCCTTCCACTACCTAAACAAAGATGTTCCACAGGGTATAAGTGACCTTTGGTATAGATATAGTAGCAAAGGAGAAAGAACTTCTGATCTTTTTCTGTGTCATTATTTGAATCTCTTTGGCAGCTTAGTATTGCTGTTAAGTAACACCTGCTTAGCAGAAAAACAAACAAAAAAAAAACAAAAAAAAAACCGTGAAGCTCAAAGGATACTCCATCACCAAAGATCCAGGCTAAGACGTGAGCTCCACATAAGCTTTATAGTGTGTGAGGGAGGCTGTGTGTGGGTAGAGCTAGCAGGCTCAGCTGCCAGAATAGGGTACTGGTAATTGGAATAGTGGCTAAGCATTCAAGTATATGTATGTAAATTGGAAGAAAAAAAAAGGGTGTGACTCCCAAGGCCAAGTGTGAGTCCACATGAAGACTCAGGAATCTGGATCAGCAAGGCAAACCTGGGAGCAAAGAGCAATCATGACTATATGATGGGTTTCAATGGCAACTCAGAAGCAATAGAATCAATGGAAACAATGGAAAAGTTAGAATGTCCTTTCCGCTCTCCATCTGACTTGTAATTGAAGATTGTCTCCCTTGACCTTAGAGAATCCTCTATATTCCAGAAGAATTCAAAGGAGAGTGGATAGGAGCTACCCCCAGACACTACAGACTTTTCTGCTGCAGTGAACACGTCAAGAACCAAATAACTACTTAGAAAAATCAGAGATGAGACCTTATTTATATTCCCATGCATAGGAGTTCTATTGGAATGCAATGGGTAAACATCTTAAAAGTTTTAGGATAAGGAAGTTATCCCATTACTCCTTCTAACCAGTTGAGCCTTGATTTCTGGCTGATGAGCTAGACAGACTGGCATCCCCAAACTACCTGACCCAAACTATGAAATCTTATCTGACACAAAAAAAGTAACAGTGAAATGATTTTAAGCCTCATTTACTGACAACTAGTATTTTAAAACAAACACAAATTAAAATCACTAACAATAGCATATTCTTCTGCGGTCCACCCACAATAAGATTGGGAAAAGGCATCAGTTCCTTCCTGAAGAAGAAGCCTGACTGTATTTGTGGATTTATTATTTTCTGCAAGCATGCAGGCTATGTATATAACACAGAGGTCACTTCACCCTCAGCATCTTCTGTTATGTTATTGAAACAGCTAACTTGATTTCTCCCCAAGTTAATACCCTGTTTGTCTGTCTAGAATTGACCATTTACATGCTGAAGTTTTGTTCATCTGTGTAATTACCTCCAAGGCTAAAATGAAGAGAAAAAAAGGCCACCTCTTATCCCACTTGGGTATTGCTCATTTCTAGTCCTCTAATAGAGAAGAAACTATGCTGAGGTAAATATTCTGAAGTAGGGGAAGATTTAAATAAGGAGCTACCACATGGGAAAGATGGTAAACACAGATTGAAGTCCAAGAGGATTTTTTGATTAATTGTTAAACTTCTCTAAACTCCTGAAATTACATAGTACAGGTAGAATGTACCCCACAGTAGAAGACTCTGGAAATGTTAGTTTCTTTTCTATGCATTTTCTTAGTTAACATATAATTTTGGAAAATCCATAAATGCCTACCTGCTTGAAGAGACTCCTTTAGAGGTATCAATAACTAGTTAAAAAATAAAATAAAATACATTTTAAATCAATAAAAATACACAACTCTAAAGTACCAGATTAATGCATTGTTAGAAAGTATAACTTGTGGAGCATACCTGAAGACTATACTAGAGTGAATATTGTTGGTAAGTCATTAATGCATTAAGATCATTTCCTTTCTCTTTTTAAATATATCAAATGCAAAAAAAGGATGGGATGTATCCAAATTTGATACTTACCTGTGAACTGCTATGTACAATGAACATAATCCTAACCAAACCCCATCAGACTGACAGAAAACTGTACCATTATTGGAAGCAGAATCATAGACTAACAATGTCAAACTTAAATAGCATGAGTTTTCTGGCTTCTTCCATTAATGGCAGTAAGAAGAGAGTTATTTTACCACAACACAATGTATCTCCAGCTCTTGAGTGAAGACTAGCCAGTAGAGGCTGAAACCCTACCAGAAGGAAGCTTGATGACTAGGCAATACATTTTCCTTCAAAGCAAACCATAAGAAACAGACGTTCAATGCCCTCATTTCCAATAGCAAATGAGTAGAAAAGACCTTGTGATTTCACTTGTATAAAGTAGAACCCCTTGCGTCTTCTTCCTTCCAATGCTACTGAGTATGCCTAGTGCTCTATAGACGAGCATTAGGTCATTTTTCTGAGCCCTCCCCAAAGGTGGCAAATGCCTACAGAAAGCATTCTCTATCAGCTTGTATGGCACATGTTATCAGATATTATGCTGATGAAGAGTCATAACCAACCACTAAAGTCACAGAACATCTTGGAAAACTACATCCAATTACCATGAAATTATCATTTGTTCTACATTCAAAAAGATAAACTGGGTATGATTCCTCTCATACAACGTTCGGCTAAAGTTAAATCTATGGAGACTAAAAATATCAATGGTTTCCAGAGGTTAGGGATAAGGAAAGAATGAGTCAGGATAGCATGGAGGATTTTTAGGGGAGTGAAATGACTCTATATGACACTGTAATGGTGGGTATGTACCATCACACAAAGCTCTTAGGAAGTACAACACCAAGACTGAACCTTAATGTAAACAATGGACTTTGGTTAATAATGATGAGTCATTGCATGTCTCTCCATTGTAATAAATATGCATCTCTGGTGCAGGATGACAAAAAGAGACAGACTGTGTGCATTTGGTCTTAGGGGCATCTCTGTACTTTCTGCTCAATTTTAATGAGCACCTAAAACTGATCTAAAAAATAAGACTTATTAACACTTCTTTCAAATAATGCATTTCCTGAATCTTCTATTAACATATATAAATATATTAATGCTTTTTTCAAGAAACAGGTACATTGGAAATTAAGTTAATGATCCAAATATCTAATCTAATAAAAGAGTATTTGCAAATTAGCCATCACTCTGAGACACCTAAGCCACACCCACCAGCCAAGCCATTGAAGGTCAGATAAAGAGCTTCACAGAAAAGAAAAAGCTAAAAGAGTTCATCACCACCCAACCAGTATTATATGAAATGCTGAAAGGTATCCTTTGAGAAGAGGATGAAGAAAAAGTAAAGATAAAAATTATGAACAACAAATACATATCTATCAACAAGTGAACCTAATAATCAGGTGAATAAAAAATCTGATGAACAGAATAAACTGGTTAAGAATAGAATCAGAGCATAGAAAGGGAGTGGACTGACAATTTTCTGGGGTAAAGGGGGTTGGGGGTGGGGGAAGAGAATGGACAATGATCGTACACCTATGGATGAGGACAGTGGCGGGGGTGGGGACAGAGGGTGGGGTGGGAAGCGGGAGGAGGGGAGCTATGGGGGAAAAAAAGAGGAACAACTGTAATAATCTGAACAATAAAGATAAAAAATTTTTTTAAAAAAAGAGTATATGCAAATTAGACATCACTCTGAGACACCTAAGCCACACCCACCAGTCAAGCCACGCCCAACAACCAATCAGAGGGACAGTATACAAATTAACCCAGCCAATATGGTGGCTGGCAGCCACAGAGCTAGAGCAAACAGGAGGCTTCTGTTTGGAAGAAACTGCCTGCCTCGGCCGGCTCAAAGCAACAAAGTTTCAATTATAGAAGCCACAGAACTGAAGCAAACAGGAAGCTTCATTGCCTGCCTAGGCAGACTATGGCCTCCACTCAAGGCAACAAAGTTTCAATTATAGAAGATAAATAAACCCCAGAAACCTGATTTCAGCCAGCCTGGCTGGGACCTTGGGTCAATGGGAGCTGTGGCCAGCCTGCAAACAGCCCTCAGCACTGCACCCAGGCTGGCCAAGCACCGCAGTAGGGACCTGAACCCTGAGTGGACTGTGTGCAGCCTGAAAACAGTCCTCAGCCCCTCACCCAGGCTGGCCAGGCACACCAGCATGTGGACATCCCCAGAGGGGTCCCAGACTGCAAGAGGGCACAGACCAGGCTGAAGGACAACCCCCCGAAATCCCCAAGTGCACAAATTTTTGTGTACCAGGCCCCTAGTCAGAATATAAGTATTTTCCTGGCAATTGTGTTAAGCATATGAAAGGCATAAATAAAGTAAGTAGTTTGAATGTACACTAATGCAAGAAAATAACCAATAAATATGATTGAATATCTTGCTTTGTAATGATAAACAGGGGTTTAGTGCAATATAAATCAAAACTGAATCATCCATATGATTAAAGCATACTTTTTTTTTCTAATTTTAAATCAGGAATCATTAAGCTGATTTTACCTAAAAATTAACCTGAAACATTAATTGCATAAAAAGGAAAGCTGATCATTGCCTAATATTGCCCTAATAATTTATGTACAAATACCTGTGCAATACTCACAAAGAGTCAAAAAAGAGGCCAGCATTGCAAGCAATTATGGATGCTACTGAAACCAGTACCATGTTATATTACCATATTACTTGCTTTAAAAACAGAATTTTATGCCAAAATCAAAAATTCAGTGAGGGTTATACCTGCTGTGTAGAAAATGTCCATGCAGCAGGCCCAGAACTGCTATCCTTAGAAAGTCCTGATTAAATGGCTACTCTTCACTTGGTATCTGAAAACCTGAATCTGGGGAGGGTTTCCACCATTCCCTAAGTGGTAAGTGTTTTTCCCTGTGCCTAAATACTTTGTACAACTGATGAGGTTCGTACTGAACACTTGCTTTGCTTCTGGGAATCTAGAATTTGAGTACATGCTATGAGGAAGATGCCTATGTGATCAGTATGCCATGAAAACCTTGGCACTGAGTCTAATAAGACCAGAAGATGACATATTTCATGTGTGTAGTCAGAATATGACACTGGAATAACTAAGCACATCCTGGTAATTCTGCAGGGTGAGGATTCTTGGAAGCTTCTACCAGATGTCTACCACACTTTGTCACATGCATCTTTTCTCTTTTGCTGATTTTGCTTTAAACCTTTCACTATAAGAAAACTCACGTGTGAGCACACCTACATGATGAGTCCTGTAAAATTTTTTAGTGAATCAACAAACCTAGAGGTGTGTTTAGAAACATCTAACAAAATTGCATTATGTGAAGATGTTATTTGGATTGATTTGTTATACATTACAACACAGACATTGATTTCACCGAATACCTGTCTTGGACTTTGCTTCAGTCCGTTCTTGTTTTTGAGTTTTCTGTGGATCTATAACAATTGGATAAAGACATGAGAGGGAAAATGAATCAGTGGTGTCAGAGAATTATGTAAAACTAGCAACATTCCTATTCAGTCAGAATAAGAAATACAGAACCTCAATGCCTGACAGTATGTTCTATAGTAGCAAACTTCCTATAAAGGAAAGGAACACATCTCACAGACAAATTTCTCCAACCATACAGATTTTATTTCCCTTTTACAATAGTTATGAATCAATCAACTACCTGGGATAACTGCAAAAAAGGAATTTTCATCTATATATATAAAAACACAGCGGCTGTTACAGCAGAAAAACCAGAACAAACAGAAAGACCAGTGGCTATGATGTGCACTACAGCAGCCAACCAGCCTGAATTGGGCCATGATCAGCACCCCCTCTTGGATGGCCTCACCCTCATGGGCCCCAAACACCCCAATCGGGGGCTTAGCCTACTGCCAAACACTCGTGGCTCCTCTCGCTGGAAAATATCCACCCCCAAATTGCCACCAACACCTCTAAATCACTGCCTGTCACCCTGGGGCATCTACAGTTAGTGCAAGCACAAGATAATAATGATCAGTCTCTCTGACCTCAACCAGAGTCCCCAGAGGGCTCTGCTAATATTGCAGCCAAGGTGTGGAACTCTCCTCCACGACCTGCAGCCCCAAAAGATCTTCCAAGTGAGCCAAAAAAGCGCCATGAGCATTAACGGATGGTGGCCCTTTGCTGAGGAATGTAGAGAACCTCCCTGGGGATTTTGTGAAATTGCAGTGCCTTGCAGATTAGTTGAGCTTTCAATCTCTCTTTCAATGGGGTGCCAAAAAGGATTTGCCAGCTGCCAGGAGCAACACTGAAGGGTAGGCATATTGAAAAACAGAAAAACTTTTAAACAAACAGACATGAAGATCAATTGGGAACTGAGAGTAGAGCCCCAGAATGAATGCAAAAATCAATAAAGGACCATGACCCACCTTGATATATGTATGCAAACAACACATATATAACTTCATCTCATGGCATGTGAAATGTAAAACAGTTCTGTTGTGGGTTTTCTTTTGGCCATACTTAGAGTATAATTAGTTCCAGCTGGAGGAAAGCCATAGCTTCCAGCAATAGACCCTAGCCCACCCTGCCCTATATCCAGCCTCATGGGGCAGGACAGACAGACCTCACCCATGCATGAATTCATGCACTGGGCCTCTAGTATATAATAAAAGAGTGTTCTAACGATGCAGAGTTCTTTTTCTTTATTATTAATCTTTTCAAAATTTCTTGTTAAAATAATCGTGACTTACCTATTAAAGGCACTTGTTGACAGTACAAGTAAAAAATGAAAGAAATTACAACCATATCGTAGGGATTTCCATGGATATACCATCAAATTAAACATGTATGGAAAAATACTGGTCTTCCTTCATGAACTGTTGCACTTTCCTGCTGATCAGTTAAAATTCTAGTCTTCATGTCCAATTCAAATGCCACTTCAAGCTCTAACTGGTTTTGCTCAGTGAGTTGAGTGGTGGCCCACAGACTGAAGTGTCCAGGGTGTGATTCCATTCAAGAGCAAGTACCTTCGTTGTAGGTTCCCTGTCTCAGGTTGGGGTGAATGCTGGAGGCAACCAATCGATGTGTCCCTCTCACAGTGATGTTTCTCTCTGTCTCTCCCAGTCTCTTCTACTCTCTCTAAAAATCAATGGAAAAATACCTTCATGTGAGGATTAACAACAACAGAAAAAATGACAGTGCACTACCTGAACACCTATGAATCACCTTAGATTTATCTATCCTCACTAAGTCTTTACATGCAAACATCACAAAACCTATGATCTCTGCTTTATTTGCTACTGTCAACTGCCCTAGTCAAATACAGACTCTTAGCAGATGGCTCTCAAAGCAGGGAAAATACTACCAATTATTATTGTTTTTTCTTAAATTAATAAAAAAATATAAAGCAAAACAAATCAGAAAGACATAACAAGGAAAACACCAACATTTTAAATAGAATAAATTGAGCTTCTTGACTCATTCCAGCATGGATGGTTTAAAACTTCATAGTAGACTTATGCTAGTCTAGAGGCAAAATACTCTTTGGTCTCCCATCTCTTTATGTGGTTCCTTCCATCTATCCTCTACAGGAAGAGTCAACAAAATAAGTCCCACAGGCCAAACACAAGCTGCCATCTAGTTTTGCAAATACTCTCACTGGAACAGAGTCATGCACATTTACTTACAGACTCTGTAGGACTGCTCTCCCACTACAATGGCAGACTTGAGTAGATATGCAGGCCACATGAACTAAAATCAGGTCCTTAAAAGAAAAATCTGGCTGATCCCTGCTTCACAGCACAACCAGAGGACCCTAATCATATGTAACCTTGTTAGTCTTCTGCCATAAACTCCAATGAATGCCTGTGGTAAGTATTATTGGCTCCCTACCTTAGTCTTTCTTATTTTTGGAGAATCACAACTATATTTGGACATTTACTGTTCTGATACACAAAGAGGGTGGTATCTCCCCAGCTCCAAAGAGAGATATGATTATACCAAGCTCATTAAAGTAACTAGTTTACCACTAAAGGACTGAATAATGAGCATGGGATGTAACCCAAGCCCATCAAAAGTTAGGGGAAGTCAACTCCAAGTCTCTCAGTTATTTTCCCTATTTAAAAGAAACCTACAGGCCAGGTCACTATTGCAAGTGGATTAAGTATTGTTCTGTGCACCAAGAGGTTCCTATTTCAATTCCTGGTCAGGGCACATGCCCCAATTGCAGGCTAAACCGCAGCAGTGGCATGCAGGAGGCAGCCGATGGATGTGATGGTTCTCTCTCATTGATGATTCTATCTCTCACGTTCCCTTCCTCTCTCCTAAAAATAATTAAAAACATGTTTCAAAAAATTCAAAGAAGTAAATAGCTCAACATCATTATTTGTGTGTGTGTGTGTGTGTGTGTGTGTGTATATATATATATATATATATATATATATATATAGAGAGAGAGAGAGAGAGAGAGAGAGAGAGAGAGAGAGAGAGAAAAGAGAATGATATATTACTCATGCATGAAAAAATAAATAACTATATTCATAAGCACCTAGTGCGATATGTTACCTAATAAGCACTGAATGAAGAATGGTAAATAATATAGATGTCAATGATAATAACAAGCTTTTGGAGGCAGGGATGGTGTTTGAATTCTGCAACATCACAGTAACAAGTACCTAAAAGATCCCTGAGTTAAATGGCAGATGATTAAGCCAAAACATGAATAACTGAATTTTGATATTTTCTGTGAATATTTTGTTTTAAAAAAATAAAAGAGAAATAAATCCGGGAAAGCTCACCCATATTACGCATATCTTCAAGGTCAAAACGCTATTTCATCTTTGTGTTTCCTATAACTGGCAAAACCAACTTCCACAAGCTCTCTGATAAAGTCTACTAAGTCCAAGGTGTCTTCACACAATTCAGATTGCACAATGAGCTAAGAAACATGTCTGGCATGTTAGTTATTGAAAAACATTTTGTACATTTATTGTAATTTGTTGAGTCCCAGGTTGGGCTATTTAAATAGTTATTATGCTTATTTTTTCACCAATGGCAATAGAGCATCTTGTTCTAAAGAAATTCCAGTGTCCTGATAATTATCAAATTATTGAAGTCAACATATCTCTTTCTCTTTTGACTTCTGAGTATTGAAGTAGATATAATGAGACCTTGTTGGAATAATGTGAAAAATACACTATGCTTCTCAACAGGTATTGTTTTACTGGCTACCATTCTATTGGTAGATGTCTTTCAAACACAGTCTCATTGAGATTCTTGCACACTGGCTAAGGGTTATAGTTCTTACTGTTTGTGATTTTTTTGTGCTACCAGGAAAGTATTGTTGAATTCCTAATTTTAGTTCCTTTTTTTGGTGAGACAAATCTCTATTTAATAACAACTATTGGAAAAATATAATCCATCACAGTGAAAACTAAACAAAAGATCCATTTTTAGAAAGAGTCCAATTTGGTATAATATGAATTCAGAGGAAACATACTCCATCCTAACATTACTTTTTTTTCATAAAGATATCTTATGGAACTTTTGAGACCAGGACTAAATTAGTGAATTTCTTTTCAAATGATATTGCCCCAGATTTTAAGTTTGTTATTAAGTCTGAATATTTTGCTATTAAGAAAGAGATTAATAAAAACTATACATGCAACGTACACATTGTTTGGAATTTTTTCACTGTTCTGTCCTTATCAAACTTTCTTAGTCTTACGTCATCTATGTTAGGAGCACCAAGAGGAGTTCACTATCAGAAGTCTTACCAGGAGTGCTACTTTCAGCTTTTTGAGGTTTCTTTTCTTCTTTATATTTAGAAGTTAGCTCTTGCTTGCTGTGCACAAAAATGGTGATACATAGCATTACCCTCTTAATATTTACATTAAAATATTTTCTAAATGTAGTAAATTCATTGGATATTTCAGATAATATGAGAACTAATATTTCAATGTTAATGATACCTATACTTCAAATTTGTAAGTTCCACAACTGGTTTATGAAGTAC
Source organism: Murina feae (assembly GCA_004026665.1). Classification (NCBI taxonomy): domain Eukaryota; kingdom Metazoa; phylum Chordata; class Mammalia; order Chiroptera; family Vespertilionidae; genus Murina; species Murina feae. The sequence continues at coordinate 5,848 of PVJC01011971.1, read as the reverse complement.
AAAATGCAAAAAAAAAATGTAACCTTCATGATTTGAGAGCAGTATAACTCATCCATTTAATTAGAGGTAGCTTGACCTAAGCACAAGTTTCTAGAACTCAGTCTCCTTACTTCTATAACCAACAGCTATTTATTATCAAACAAGTCACTTATCTTTGGCTCAGTTCTCCTCTACAAAATAAGAAACTTACTGCCTGATTTTAGAAGTTTCCTAGAAGAATTAAAAGAGATGATGTAGCAAAAAGATATGTTCAGAAAAGTGAAATCCAAGGAAATAATCTAGTAATGATATTTATTTCTTCAAATTATTTTGGGTTCCCAAATAAATACCAATGTGGATTTTTTGTAGTTTCCAATATTCAACTGTTGCAGTTTTATGAAAATGTTATGAATTTTGGTAATTACCTATACTTACATTGTGGTTTGTGTTTCAAAGTAACTCAGCTATTATGTAAGTGGCAACTAAATTTATGTACAAATAGATTACCCCATGAAGTCAGATAACACAATGCTCCTTTCTTTATGCAACAAATCATATAAACTACAGAAAAGTAATAGAAGTCAAGACCTGGGCTGGACTACTACTGTTCCTTCTCTAACTACTCAGAGTCTGAACCAGCATATATTTAGGGAAATGATGATTAATCACTCTATCCACCCCCAATTGGCTTGGAACATAGAACCCTACTGGTCACACATAGATACTTATGAATCATGGATGCAGCCTAAGCATTTTTCAGCCCCAATTACCTATTTTCCATTCAGAGCTTTCTGTTCACTGACTTCTATGTGAGGCATAATTTAAAATACTCTGAAACCTAAGGTAAATTTAAGCCACTTGGAAAACTTTCATTGTTATGGCACAGAGATCCCTTGATGGGCCAACCGCAATTATGGAACCTCAAGCTAGTTGGTGCCTACTGCTCTTGGAGAATGAGGTGGGACCTTCCACTACCAAAAGGAAGGTGCTCTACAGAATAGAAAGTGACCTTTGGGTGCAGATCTTGTAACAAAGGAGAAAGGAACATCTGGCCCTTTCCAACATTGTTTGAATATTTCTGGCCGCTCAGAATGTTTCCAAACAACACATTCTAGCAGGAAAAAAATAAAAATAAAACAAGAATCTCAAAGGGTAACTAGTCTGAAAAGATATGGGCTAAGAAGTGAGCTCCACATAAGCTTTCCATTGTGTGTATGTGTGTGTGTGTGTGTGTGTGTGTGTGTGTGTGTGTGATTGGGGGAGCACACTGTGTGTGGGTAGAGCTAGGAGGCCCAGCTGCCAGAATAAGGTGCTGGTAATTGGAATAGTGGCTAAGCATATAAAGCACATATATACATAAACTTTTTAAAAAACAGTAACTCTCAAGTCCAAGTGAAAACTCAGGAATCTGAATCAGCAAGACCAATCAGGGGGCCAAGAATAATTGTGACTATATGATGGGTTTGAATAGCACTGAGCAGCAAGAGAATCATTGGAAACAAGAGAAAAGTTAGAATGTCCTTTCACCTCTCCATCTTACTTGTGAAAGAAGATTGTCTCTCTTGAACTTAGAGAATCCTCTATATTCCTGAAGTATTCAAGGGGGAATGGATAGGAGATACCCCCCAGACACTACAGATTTTTCTGCTACAGTGAACACTTCAAGACCCAAATAACTACTTAGAAAAATCACAGATGGGACTTTATTTATAGTTCCATGCATAGGAGTTCTATTGGAATGCAATGGGTAACCATTTTAAAAGTTTTTAGATAAGGAATCTGGCCCATTACTCCTTCTAACCAGTTGAGCCTTGGATTCTGGTTGATGCCCTAGACAGACTGGTATCCCCAAACCATGAGACCCAAACGATGAAATCTTATCTGACACAAAAAAAGTAACAGTGAAATGATTTTAAGCCTCATTAAGTGATAACTAGTGTTTTGAAACAAACACAAATTAAAATCACTAAAAATAGTATATTCTGCAGTTCACCCACAATAAACTTGAGAAAAGGCATCAGTTCCTTGCTGAAAAAAGAATCCTGACTGTATTTGTGGATTCATTATTTCCTACAAGCATGCAGGCTATGTATATAACACAGAGGTCACTTCACCCTCAGCATCTTCTATTACGTTATTGAAACAGCTAACTTGATTTCTCCCCAAGTTAATACCCTGCTTGTCTGTCTAGAAATGACCATTTACATGCTGAAGTGTTGTTCATCTGTGTAAATTACCTCCAAGGCTAAAATGAAGGGGAAAAAAGGGCCACCTCTTATCCCACTTGGGTATTGCTCATTTCTAGTCCTCTAACAGAGAAGAAACCATGCTGAAGTCACTATTCTGAAGTAGGGGAACATTTAAATAAGGAGCTACCACATGGCCAAGATGGTAAACAGAGGTTGAAGTACTAGAGGATTTTTTGAATAATTAATTGCTAAGCTTCTTTAAACTCCTGAAATTCTACCTGCCTTTCATTCTGTCTAGAGAAAAATGAAGAACACTGGAGATGCCAGAAGAGCAAATACATAACACAATGAAAGAAATACTAGAACAAGTAGAGAGTAAAAGAATCAAGGAAGTCAATGGATGATGAAAGAAGGACTCTAGGAAAAAAAAAACCTTCATACAACTAGGCAAACATACCAGCCTGAGAGGAAAGCCAGACTGGCAAATCAGTACAAAGAGAAATCTATCAGAAACATCCTCTAATTAGATGCTGAATATAATGTGTATAACATAGACGTTCTTTATGCACAAACAATTCGTCCCAAGAAGAAGAGATATCACTTTACCTAAATTCACTTGCCTGTTCAGGCCTTGTTTACATAAAATCTTTGGTTCTGTGGCCATAGCTAACTGAGATGTGCCCTAAAAGCTTTGGGGGGCAGAACAGTGTCCTACTTACCACTACTTTTGTCAAGGAGATTAAGATAAATGCTTAGATTAACTGGGCTTCAAAGGAAAACTCTACATCAGAGTTAATACACAATCAGATTTGACTTTCTGAGATGAACTGGTTTGCACCTTTACCTCCATGGCAGAGCTTCACAGAAACTTAACAGTGTATGTTGAGACACAGGATAATTAGGGAGCCAAATTGGTTGACCTTTACATCATGACTTGTTCCCTTGCTAACTATGGAATCATGGGTCAATTCATCCATCTCCCTGAACCACAGCTGCCTCATTAATAAAACATAGGCTACAATAGCTCAGTTACTTTACAGAGTTATTGTGATGACTGTATAACACAGGTTAATTACATAGTACAGGTAGGATCTAGTCCACAGTAGAAGGCTCTGGCAATGTTAGTTTATTTTCTCTGCATTTCCTTTGTTAATATATAATTTTGAAAAATTCATAAAATCCTACCTGTTTGAAGGGTCTTCTTTAGAGATAGCAACAACTATTTAAAAAATAAAATAAAATACATTTTAAAGCAATAAAAATACAAGACTCTAAAAGTACCCAATTAATGCATTGTTAGAAAGTATAACTTGTGGAGCACACCTGAAGACCATACTACAGTGGATGTTGTTGGTAGGCCGTTAATGAATTAAGAACATTTACTTTCTCATTTTAAATATATCAAATGCAAAAAAAAGGTGGGATGTATCAAAATTTGATACTTAACTGTGAACTGCTATGTACAATGAACATAGTCCTAACCAAACCCCATCAGACTGACAGAAAACTGTACCATTTTTGGAAACAGAATCATAGACTAACAACGTCAAATTTAAATAGCATGAGTTTTCTGAATTCTTCTATTGATGACAGTAAGAATAGAGTTATTTTTACCACAACAAAATGCATCTCCAGCTCTTGAGTGAAGACTGGCCACTTGAGACTGAAACCCTACCACAAGGAAACTTGATGACTGGGCAATACATTTTCCTTCAAAGCAAACAATAGGAAACATATGCTCTCTGCCCCCATTTCCAATAACAAATGAGTAGCAAAGACCTTGTGATTTCACTTTTATAAAGTAAAACCCCTTGAGACTGCTTCCTCCCAGTGCTAGGGATCATCGGTCCCCACCTCAGAGAGAAGGTGGGAGAGACCTACTGCTCTGCAGGTGTGCATCAGGTCATTTTTCTGAGCCCTCCCCAAAGGTGGCAAATAACCACAGAAGGCATTCTCTATCAGCTTGTACGGCACATGTCATCAGATACTATGCTGATGAAGAACAACAACAAACCATTAAGGTCACAAAACACCTTGAGTAACTACATCCAATTACTATGAAATTATCATTTGTTCTACATTCAAAAAGATAAACACGGTAAGATGTCTTCTATACAACACTTGGCAAAAGTTAAATCTATGGAGACTAAGAAATATCAATGGTTTCCAGAGGTTAGGATTAAGGAAGCAATGAGTAAGCATAGCATGGAGGAATTTTAGGGAAGTGAAATGACTCTATATGATACTGTAGTGGTGGATATGTACCATCACACAAAGCCCATAGGAAGTACAACACCAAGCATTAATGTAAACTATGGACTTTGGTTAATAATGATGAGGCATTGCATGTCTCTCCATTGTAATAAATGTCCATCGCTGGTGTAGGAAAACAAAAAGAGAAAGACTGTGTTTGTTTGGTCTTAGGGGCATTACTGTACTTTCCGCTCAATTTTAATGTGCACCTAAAACTGATCTAAAAAATAAGGTTTATTAATTGTTCTTCCAAATAATGTATTTCCTGAATCTGCTATTAACATATATCAACATAGTAATGCTATTTTCAAGAAACAGTCCAATTGGAAATTAAGTTAATGATCCAAATATCAGAATATAAGTATTTTCCTGCAAATTGAGTTAAGGATATGGAAGGCATAAGTAAAGTAAGTACTTTTAAATGTATAGTAATGCAAGAAAGTAACTGATAAATATGATTGAATATCTTGCTTTGTAATGATAAACAGGGGTTTAGTGCAAAATAAATCAAAATTGAATTATCCATATGATTAAAGGACACTTTTTATTCTAATTTTATATCATGAATCACTAAGCTGATTTTACATAAAAATTATCTTGAAACATCAATTGGATAAAAAGGAAAACTATCATTGCTTAATATTGCCCTAATAATTTATGAACAAATACTCACCAAGAGTTACAAGAGTGGCCAGCATTACAAGCAATTATGGATGATGCTACAGAAACCAGTACCATGCTATATTACCATATTACTGGCTTTGAAATCAAAATTTTAGGCCAAAGTCAAAAATTCAGTCAGGGTTATACCTGCTGTGCAGAAAATTTCCATGCAGCAGGCCTAAGTCTGCTATCCTTAGAAATTCCTGCTTAAATGGCTACCTTTCACTTGGTGTCTGGAAACCTGAATCTGGGGAGGGTTTCCATCTTTCCCTAAGGGATAAGTGTTGCTCCCTGTGCCTACATACTTTGTACAACCAATGGGGTTCATACTGAACACTTGCTTTGCTTCTGGGAATCTAGAATTTGGGTACATGCTATGGGGAAGATGTCTATGTGATTAGTATGCCATGAAAACCTTGGCATTGAGTCTAACAAGACCGGTAGATGACATATTTCACATGTGTTGTCAGAACATGACACTGGAATAACTAAACAGTCCTGGCAACTCCACAGGGTGAGGATTTTTGGAAGCTTATACCAGATGTCTGCCATACTTTGTCGCATGTACCTTTTCTCTTTTTTGCCGATTTTGCTTTAAACTTTTCACTATAAGAAAACTCATATGTGAGCACACCTGCATGATGAGTCCTGTGACATTTTCTAGTGAATAAACAAATCTACGGGTGTGTTTAGAAACATCTAACAAAATTGCATTATGTGAAAATGTTATTTGGATTGATGTGTTATACATTACAATACAGACA
>PVJC01011970.1:7673-40598 GCA_004026665.1 Murina feae | reverse complement strand
ACACACACACACACACACACACACAAAAGGCGCCTGGCAGACTGGGGCCATCATAGGACATCCACTGAGGGGTCCCAGACTGTGAGAGGGCACAGGCCGGGCTGAGGGACTCCCTCCACTCCGAGTGCACAAATTTTTGTGCACCGGGCCCCTAGTTAATAAATAATACTGCAAGAATTAACTCTGTGCTTCATGTACTCACAACTGTAAACCTGCTTTTGCCCCACCCTGTATATACACCTAAAAATGGTATTATTTACCCCCAATTTTTTAAAGAACCAAACTCAATAAAAATAAGTTTTCAGGCCCTGACTGGTTTGCCTCAGTGGATCAGCCTGCCAACTGAAGGGTTCTGGGTTTGATTCCAGTCTAAGGCATGTACTTTGGTTGTAGGCACATCCCCAGTGGAGGGTGTTCAGGATGCAGCTGATCAATGTTTCTCTCTCATCAATGTTTCTAACTCTCTATCCCTCTCCCTTCCTCTCTGTAAAAAATCAATAAAATATTTTTTTAAATAGTTTTTCAGAAGAGATTGGAATTCAATCCATTAAAATAATTGCTTCCCGGATTCCCAGTTCAAAATAGATTGTTTCAGCCTATTCTGAGTGATTTTGAGAAATATTACATTAAAAACAATTTGGCCCTTTTCCTGTAAAATCCTGGTGGCTTATGTTTCTGTTTCGTAAGAGCAATTACCACTCTGTCAGTGGGAACATGAGCAGTAACTTGGAGCCAGAGTAAACCGAAAGTCCATTTTCATTTCCAAGAGCACTAAAGACAAAAACCCAGGGGTTAAGCAGAAGCTGTAAAATAGCAAAGATGTTGAATGTGTTTTTAAAATTCCAATTTCATTTTCAAGTGCAGAATGTACCCAGAAGCAAAACTCAACACAGCAACCTACAGTAAATGTCCTTAATTACTTCTTTCCCAGAAACTTCCAGCATTAACAATCTGGAGGCTTGGTCCGTAAAACTGCCCGGAAATTGTTTCAAATCATTTTCTAATCACTTACTAGGGAAGTAGGCAGAAGTTACACCATGATGTGATTCCCCTGCATAATTATTCAACAGAGTGAAGCTCTGGCCTCTGGAAGCCTCTCGGGCCAAGGGCATTTCAGAGGCAGCAATGAATGAACAATTTGTTTCCCTTGAGATCTAAATGGCATAGTTCTCTCTGCTTCCCTTGTTTTACACACCAAGATGGAGTTCTTATTGCCTTCTAAGTTCTGGAACAGACATAAAATGGTCTGCCTTATTGCCTCCACTATTACAAATATATTTTCCAAACTACATGTCCCAATTTGTAGCCTGAAAAATTGGATATCCTAAAGACTGGACCTACCATAATTTGTTCTATGTGCGCATGTGTGCTCTTTCTTGCTCTCACTCCTTTTATCCAATCAAATGGTCTGCTTTTCTCCAAATAAAATGTACATTGCCCAATACCCCATTTGGTTTTGGTCAAAAGATTCCTTCAGATACTAATCAATAACACACAAAAACTATAAGAATTTGTTTTGTCTCCAGGGTTAGTCTGAGATGCCTATCACTGGTGTGGAAGAAAACATCTCCTGAAGAGGCAAATAAACATCCTGTCCAGTGTGTCAAGCACTGCAGTGTGGAGGGCGCTGGGGGAGCCTACAACACAAGGATGCAGGATGAAAAGGTAAACAGAGAACAGAGTGGTGCCAGTTATCTTGGATAGAAGAGATTTTTTAATTGAATTTATTGGGGAGACATCTATATATATAAAAGCTTAAGTGAATGAACAACCAAACAACCAGAATGACTGGTTACTATGATACACGCTGACCACCAGGGGGCAGACGCTCAATGGTGGTCAGTGTGCTCCCACAGCGGGAGCATTGCTCAGCTGACAGACCCATCTTGGTGGCCCATCGACCTGGTGGCAGCCACTCCCTCAGTAGTCCTGCAGGTCCAATCTCCAGAGAATGAACCAGCGCCATTGAGCACGATCCCGACAGCAATGCTGGCCTCCTGGAAGTCAGCCTTGGGCACCACAGCCAATTCCCCTCCCTAGATGCTCCTCAAGGAAGAAAGGATATAAAAGAAGCCTCCAGGTGGCTCCCAACAACCTGCACAAATATCAGAAGGACCAATCAGATCTCAGGCCAACAATGGTGTCCCACCACCCACCCAAAGGGCCAGTTTGTCCCAGGCCCCCCCGACACACACTCTCCTCAGGACCCCCACCTTGCACAAATTCATGCACCAGGCCTCTAGTTGGTTAATAATATAATATAGGCTTTAAGTATACAATTCTATCATACATCATCTGTATATTGTGTGTTTACCACCCAAAGTCAATTCTCCTTCCATCACTATTTATCTCCACTTTACCCTCATCTACCTCCCTCCTTCTTCTTTCTCTCTGATAATCACCATACTGTTGCCTGTATCTATGAGGGGGTATTTTTGTGTGTTTTTTAACTCCTTAATTTTTATTTTATATATTTTTTTCACCCAGCCCCCCAGCCCTCTGATAGTTGTCAGTCTCTTCTCTTTATGAATCTGTTTCTATTTTGTTAGTTTATTTTGTTCATTAGATTCCACATATAAGTGAAATCATATGATACTTGTCTTTTTCTCTGACTGGCTAATTTTATTTAGTATAATACTCTCTAGGTCCATCCATGCTATTTCCTTCTTTTTTATGGCCAAGTAGTATTCCATTGTGAAGATGTATCACTGCCTTTTTATCCACTCATCTACTGATGCGCATTTGGGTTGCTTCCAAATCTTGGCTACTGTAAATACTGCATGTATTCTTTTGAGTCAGTGTTTTGGGTTTCTTCAGATATATTTCCAGAAGTGGAACCACTGGGTCATACAGCAGCTCCATGTTGAATTCTTTGGTGTAACTTCATACTGCTTTCTACAGTGGCTGCACCAATCTGCATGAGGGCTCCCTTTTCTCCAAATCCTCACCAGCACTGTTGTTTGTTGATTTATTGATGACAGCCATTCTGACAGGTGTGAGTTGATATTTTCCTGAGGTTTTAATTTGCATTTCTCTGACGATTATTGACATTGAACATTTTTTCATATTTCTATTGGGCATTTATATTCTCTTGAGAAGTGTCTATTCAGGTCCTTTGCCCATTTTTTAAAATTGGATTGTTTGGGGGTTTTTTGGTGTTGAGTTTTATAAGTTCTTTCTAAATTTTGGATATTAAACCCCTCAACAGATGTATCATTGGCAAATATGTTCTCCCATTCAGTGTGTTGTTTTATTTTGTTGATGGTTTCCTTTGCTGTGCAAAAACTTTTTAGTTTGATACAGTCCCATTTATTTATTTTTTCTTTTGTTTCCCTTGCCTGAGAATATATATCAGAAAAAAATATTGCTATGAGAAATGTCTGAGATTTCACTGCCTATGTTTTCTTCTGGGATTTTTACGGTTTCGAGTCTAACTTTTAAGTTTTTAATTCATTTTGAGTTTACTCTTGTGTATGGTGTAAGAAGGTGGTCTAGTTCCTTTTCATTTCTTTTTTGCACATATCAGACAGAAGAGATTTTTAAAATCCTCATATGTTTCATCAAACATCATGAAAGAACAAGATCACCATAGGGGAGAAAATCAACCACAGTCTTTGCTGATGTACTTGGCAGAAGTCAAGCAAGATATTTACTTTGAGGGAACCCTGTGCCCTCCTGGGGCAGGTGGCGTGTCGAGATACCTGCAGGATGATGTCTGAGTGATGCCCATTCAGACAGCTTCCTCATCAGAGGCCAAAGAGGCAATTCTGCAGCTGCAATGTGCTGACCCCATACTGTACAGCCCCTTGTGCTTTAGAAGGCCAGATTGGTTCACTCACAAGTAGCAAGAGCCACTTGACCCCTGATTCAGAACGTCCCTCCTTCCCAGCAGCCCCCAGCAAACTATCCTTCCTGCAAGTGCTCAGGGTGGGCAGCAGGTGATTACTGGAAGGGCAGGAGTGCCTCCCCTCCTGACTAACCAAGGCAACCTTTCACAGAGGTGAGCAGGTGTCAGTAGCAGACATAACAGAGACAAAGAGATAGATCCTCTTTCTGTAAATAAACACAGACATCTGTTCTGGGATTCTATGTTTAAAGTCATAAAGGTGCAATAGACACACCGCATTCCTCTTCACCCACCAGGAAAACCTTAGCATTCTATAAGAATATGTTGGTGCTCACACAGAAGGCAACTTCAAGACACTTTTAGATGTAAGTTAATGTTAATGCAACAGTTCAGGAATGTGTATTTTAGTCTGAAACAAGGAAGAAGAGGAACTTTCTAGGCCTTTTGAGTTTTCCTACATTTACAGACACTTTCAGACCTACCCTAACAGTCAACTGGTTACTTTAAAATAACACAGAGTCCTCTTGCGTGCCAATCTGGCCTATTCATATCAGGGATACCCAACCTTTCATTGAACTTTAAATCTGACCCCAAAATAGTTTGTGGTTTTGGTGAAACCAAACTTGTCCAGTGGCTTATCTTGTGTGGTGAACAAACCACCCGTGATGGAGCTGGTCAGGTCGGGGCCACAGAGCTGCATCCTGACCAGTATCAACTCCCTCTTGCTGACCAGGCTAGATCTGCAAAGCCCCTGGCTGTCCCATCCACCAGGATTTTCTCTCTTTTCCCTTTTACATATTTCATTTCATAGCTGATACCTAAACATTTATGATTGAATGGCCAAGTGTATCATCTCGGCAATAATGGTTATTTTGTTTTGTTTTGCAACCTTGCTCTCCTCCCTCATGGCTCCACCCACATCATAGCCTCGTTCCCCAAACAGCAATCTTCTGGTAACAGCCTAACATGTGTCCTCCCATACTTTTCCCTGTGCTCATATAATAAAGTACAAACACATACATGTACACATATATGGAGAATACGTATGGCATTGCTTGTTTCACAAAAATGGAATTCTATTTTAAACCCTTTTCTGCATCTTGCTTTTCTCACTACAGCACACCTCATGGAAATCCCTCCAAGTCAGGCAATCTGCATTGGTCAAGGATCTCCAAAGACACAGGACTGAGGGGAGGCATGTGCACAGAGAAAAGGTTATTATATGGAACTGGCTCATGCAGATATGGAAGCAGAGACATACCCAGTTCTGCAGTCATCGGGCTAGAGACCCAGGAAGGTCAATGCTGTCATTTCAGTCCTAGGGAAAAGGCCTGAGAATCAGGGGCGCCTAAGTTCCAGTCCAGAAGCCAACAGGCTCAAGACCAGGCAGAGCTGCTGCTTCAGTTAGAGTCTGCAGGCAAGCAAAGGTCATGTGCAGTTCAATGCAGTCAGGCAGGAGGAGTTTCCTCTTACTCTCAGGAGCCTTTTCTTCTTCTTTACTTCTTCAACTGATTGCACAAGGCCCACCACATTGGGGAGAGCAACCTGCCTTATTCAATCGGATTCAAATGTCAATCTCATCCAAAAACACTTTCACAAACTCAGAATGTTTAACTAAATATCTAGGCAAGTTAACACAAAATTAACTATCACAGTCTCTACATACTATTTGGGTGTTTGTTTGGGGGACATCGTGTGTGTGTGTGTGTGTGTGTGTGTGTGTGTGTGTGTGTGTGTGTTAATCCTAACCTAGGGATATTTTTCCCCATTGATTTATAGAGAGAGAATGGGAGGGAGAGAGGGAGGAAAGAGGAGGAGAAAGAGAGAGAGAGAAGCATTGATTGGTTGCCTCCTGTGGCTAGGGAACTTGCAACTGAAGTATGTGCCCTTGTCTGGGAATCAAACCCATGATCCTTCGGACCTTGGGTTGTCACTCTAACCACTGAGAAAAACTGTCCAGGACAGAGATGTTTAGGGGTTTTGTATTTTTTTTTATAAAGTCCAGTACTGAGATGACTGAACCAAAAGAAAGATGTTAATTTTAAAGGCTTTAACAGTTTGCTTTCTACAAAGACTATAAAAATTTACATTTTGCCAGCATTGTGTAAGAGGGTTCTTCTACATATCTCCATATCTAATGGATGCTCTTGCTCTTTTAAAGTTGGCCAGTTTATGTCTCACTCTTATTTAAAATTGAATTCCCTGAATACCAGTGACTTTTAATACCTTATCATAAAGTTTTGGCCATTTGGAGTTGTTTTTATGCCAACAGCTTCTGCATATTATTTGTTCATTTTCCTACTGGGTAGTTTGTCCCTTTTGACAATTTTCAAGAATTGTTTGTATATTTTTAGATATATGGTTATTGATCTTGTGTTTGTTTTTTTATTGATTTTTTTCTATGACTATCATTCACTTATTTTTGTTTCATTTTGTTTAGTGAAATATATATATTTTTAATAGCTAGTGGGTTTCTAGTCTTGGTTAAGTACTCTCCTGCCACCAGGTTGCACAGGTGAAGGGGCAAGATTTACATGATTGTGTGCATATGAAAGTGATCCAATTTTACTTCCTTCTAGTTAGGAGACCAGGAATCTCAAGACCATGTTATTAAATCCAGCCTTTTCCTGCTAAATTAAATGTAATTTCTGAAATACATTAAATTCTCACACAAATCAAGCTCTATTTCTGGATTATTTATTCTGTTCTGCTAGCCTCTTTGTCTACCCATGCAAGGAATATATTGTAATCTCACAGTCTTAAAGTGGGTGGCAGTATCTGCTGAGGGCAGTGTCTCCACCATTGCATTCTTTTAAACAAATGTATTCGTCAATATACTCTATACCATTATTTTCTTTAACTCCCCAGACAAATACTCTCTGTTAGAATACTGACAGGAATTTCTAAACTTTGTATATGAATTTGTATTTAAATTTTTTAAAAAAAGTTTTCCAAATGTTCAGAGATTGTTGTGTATCCCTCAATGAAGCTTTATAGTTCTCTTCAAATAGGTTCTACATATTTCTTAACTTGCTTACTTATAAATATGTCATAGTACTTAAAGCTATGATGAATAAATTTTTTTTTTTCTTAAGGAGGGAGGGAGGGAAACTCTGAGGGGGAAGGGGAGGGGGGTGAGATCATAAATAAATCTTTAAATTTCCATTTCTAAGTGCTTACTTGTAGAAAAAGACTTGGTATTTGTATATGTATCTTATTTCAGCTACCTTACAAAATGATCTTATTAACTTGAGTATCTAATATAATAAAAGAGAAACATGCAAATTGACCATTACCACCAGCCAATCAGAGCGGCTGTATGCAAATTAACCCGGCAAACAGCCACGGAGCTAGAGCAAACCAAAGGCTTCTGTTGCAACTGCCTGCCTAGGCTGGCTGAGCTTCTGCTCACGGCCACGCCCACCAGCCAATCAGAGTGGCTGTATGCAAATTAACCCAGCCAAGATGGAGGCTGGCAGGGCGGCTCTGCACTGGGAGCCTCCACGGCCGGCCGGCATAGCTATGCCAGGTGTGTCAGCTCAGTGGAGGGGGGGTCTGGCCTGGGGCCTCCTCGGGGCGTCCAGGAGCAGCAGGAGCAGGGGCCTCTGCAGGGTGTGCAGGAGCAGCCGTCCTGGGTCTGCTGCCTGGCTTTGTCCCCCGGGGGCCTCTGCGGGACATCCAGGAACGCCTGTCCTGGGTCTGCTGCTTGGCTCTGCCCTGGGGGCCTCCGCAGGGTGTCCAGGAACACCCATCCAGGGTCCACTACCTTCATCCGCCCCCCAGGGGCCTCCACAGGGCGTGCAGGAGCGTCTGCTGCACAGTGCGGAGAATCCAAAGCCAGTTCACTGCCCAGCTCCACCCCGGGTGTGTTTGCTCAGCAGCAGGGCCCCACCGAGGGATCCTGCACCAGCGTCCGCCCCTGGCTTGCCACCCAACTCTGCACCAGGTGTGTCCCCTCAGTGGTGTGGGCCCACCAGGCATGTGCAATCTTGGGCCCTCCAGTGGGAAAAGTCCAGGCCTGCTCTCACCAGCCTTCCCACCCCCCAGTGCACGAACCCTGAAGGGGCTGTGGGCAGCCTGAAAATGGCTCTCAACCCCTCACCCAGGCTGGCCAGGCATGCCAGCAGGTGGACATCCCCCCCGAGGTGTCCCAGACTGCAAGAGGGCACAGGCCGGGCTGAAGGACCCCCCACCCCCGAGTGCACAAATTTTTGTGCACCGGGCCCCTAGCTTTTTAATAATTAAGGGTAGAGATTGAGTTTTAAAAGGTTAAAGAAAAGTATGTCACCAGTAAAAAGAAATCATTTTAATATCAATTTTTTGTTTTTATATTTCATCCACTAAAAACTTCAATGCAATGTTGTATAATGATAGTAGGAATATTCCTCTTTAGTTCCTGATCGTAACAAAACACCTGATTTTGTGTTTTGTCACTGATTATTATATTTGCTAGTAAGTTTTGGAGAATGGCCTTTAAAGTATTTAAATTGTTTACTTCTATTTCTCTATTATTTAGCTTTCTTTTATAAAATATTTATACAATGAATGCTTAAAATTATTAATCTAATAATATTATTTTTCTCTTTTAATTTGCTGATGTAATGAATTATATTAATAGGTACTCTTTTTTATCTATTTTTGCCATCCCTAAAATAAATATTACTAAGTCATAGTGCAGTATTTTAAAACTTCACTAGATTCTGATGGCTATTTGTTTTATTTTATTTTTTGCATCAATAGTCACAAGTTAGATTGGTTTATAATTTTAAATTTTCAATTGTACCTCCTTTATGAGTTGAGGATTAAAATTAAGTTGGCCCCATTAAGTAAATTCCACTTTTTTTTTAAATTTCTCTATGGCTGAGAATTCTTTAAATAACACTGCTACTGTCTTTCTTTAAATATTAGGTAAATCTGAGTCATGGCACCTGATTGCACTGGGAATTCTTTCATCAAGACTTGTTCTCTGCTCTGCTCTTGATGCTGCTGGCCCCAGGGCTGGAGATGGCTCAGTCTTTCAGAAGCTATGGCCAGAGAGAGCAAGGCTCTTTGTACTCAATACCGTTTCCAGTTCGTCGTCTTCTGGCTCTGTTCACGTCCCCTTTGTGTAGAGTCCTTTTCAAACGTTTTGCTGAGATGGTGAATGTGAGTGAAACATGCCAGAGTATTACATATCTTCACATCACTTTCCCCCCTGGTGTCAACGGGCAAATGATATCTTGGAATGATATCTTGGGAATAGGATTCTTGAGTTGTGTGTTTTCTGTACATTTCATTCCAATATCCTCTAGCTTCCAGATGAGAAGTCTCATGCCAACCTTATTCTTATTCCCTTCCAAATAACTTGTTCTTCCTGTCGAAAATGTACGAGATTTTATACTTAGCGTTCAGGAATTTTTACCAGAATAAATTGGGTCTCACTTTTCTCATTAATCTGACCTGGAACTTGGCTCATCCCTTCAATATAGAGAGTTGGATCTTTCCAGAAATTTTTCTTCTACTGTATGTTTAATTATTGCTTCAGCTGTTCCCTTTCCCTGCTGTAAGCCCCATTTCTTGCAGGTTAGGTCTCCTGGTCCTATCTCCCCACTCTCCTTTTATTTCCTAAGATTGTCCTCTCCTTATGATTTCCCTCTTGCGGTTTGGTCTTCCAAGCCACCAATGTGGGTCTCCATAGTGATTGTTAACTCTTTTCAATTACATCTATGGAACTGATTAATGACGATATTTTCACATTATAATTTTCTTTTTGTATTGCATTAACTTGCGTTGGGTCTCCTGCTGCATTTCTGCCTCCCTGTTGGCTCTGACTCGCCCCCGCTCCAGCTGCGGGTCTCCCACCTGCATGCTCTTTCCCTCTGGCTCGGCGGGGTCAGGTCTGGTTGGTGGTGGACAGAAAGGGGTCTCTTCCTCCAAGCCTGACAGTTAGAAAGTGGGTCCCACTGAGGCTGCTGGAGCAAAGTACTCACCACATCAACCTCAGAAGAGAGAGACCCAGCCCTCGGCTCTTCATTGGCCCCTTAGGCACCAAGGGGTGAGAAGTTCCCGTAGCCTGTGCCGTCCTTCTTCTGGGGACCAGGATTTCAGGGGGCCAGGCCCTCTGAAGAACCACCCGCTTCCCAATCTCCACAGAATGCTGATGATGGTCCCAGAACTCTTGCCAAACTGGTGTCCAGTTCCGACGTCAACTTCCTGTGCGAGTTCTCCCCTTCCACAGCCCCAGCCAGCCGAACCCAGCGTGCTTGGACTCCAGCTGCCACTCAGGCACAGAGACGCGGGGACATTGAAATTGGGAGTGCGATGAAATTAACCTACTCACAGGTTCATAAAACACAAAAGCCTAAAAAATAATACATCATATGCCTCACCCCCTCCCCTCCACCTAGCTCCAACTAGAAAATCACATGAGTGCCTGTACCCAGGCCTGCAGGGGGAGTGGGGATGGTGGAGGGCGGGGGAATAGAAGCAATCCAATTTCAGAAACACTTTAGATGATATTTTTCTTCATTTCTGTAGACCTGCTCTGATTCTGCGGAGACCTACAGCATGTGGGTCAATTCTCATGTTCGCCACTGTGTTCATTAAACACCGGAAACTAGGCCAAGAGTCAGATCCTAAGGAGAGGTGATGCCTCCTCTCCCCTCCTCTCCCTTCTCCCCCCCTCCAGCTCACACTGGTCTTCATTTAATTCAGCTGCAATGCCAAGAGAATGACACATTACAAAGCAATAATCCTTGCACGAGCACTAAGTTAGGAAATGAAGAAAAATATCTCTGGCTCATGCCCTAATAAAACGGAGCTATCGAAAAGGCTGAGGATTTACGGCAAAACTCTCTGAGGAGCCTAATGGCCATTCCACTTCTCTGTTCCCTTTTACCAACAATTGAAGTATGTTTGTGCAGCCTGGAGCCGCTCCCGAATCTCAGCCCAACTCAAATCAAGCACGCGGGGAAATCACAGGTCCAGAGGTCTCAGGCAGCATCGTTGGTGGCTGCAAGCAATAAGCCTGAATGCACCAATGCCAGGCACATGTCCATCTGGGCCCAGAAGGGCTGTGACAGGAGAAGAAAGTTCTGGATTAGGAAGCTGCCCAGGTTTCCTCACCTGGAGGTAGAGGCCAAAATGTCCACCTCACAGGGCTCTCCATAAGTAAAGGTAAGCCACGCGAAAGCGGGTGATGGGAGTGGTGATCATCACCTGTCATCCCAAAGGCTTCTACAGCTTCACTTTCCAGATCTCTGCTTTTGCTCCCTCCAAGCCTGGCAGGTTTCAGACAAAACATTTCTTCACACCTCCATCTATTTTTATAATCCCCATTAGCAACAAGAGGCCTCCGTGGGATGAAGCCAGTGTTACTATGAACAGTCACTCAATGATTTATGACAGTGCAAACAGGAGAAGCAGCGTCTGGGTATTGTTAACCGGATATAGTATCTGTGCAATAAAAGATAATATTTCTAAGTAATAAACACAAATCAATCTTGGCTCTTCAAAAAAAGACGAGAAGGAAATATCTTGACTAGGCCAAATCCTTAAGAAAGCATAGTTTTTTGTTTTGATAGTCTTCTCTGCTTTTGTTTGTGTGTTGTTGTTGTTGTTGTTGTTGTTTCATAAAATGGGTCTTCTCTCTAGTCCTTTTGACAGAGAAATAACCAGAATTTTTCTTCACTCGAGTGCTCAGCATTTGTGAGGTATCAGCTTTGACTCACTGCCCTTCCACTAATAGCCAAAGAGGAAGTCTTATCTCCAAAGGCAACAAAGAGCAGAGAAATTCTGGAATCATCACTAACCTCATAGACTGGTGGACGTGGGTAGTGGTTCAGTGACAGGCTTCCTTCCACAGGCAGAGACACCTGGGCCCAACCATATCCTCACTTGAAATCTTTCCTCAAATAATCTCCAACCTTTTTTAGCTTCACATCCCTTCACTCCAGAACATGAGGATGATCTACAACTGATCAATGAGGACTATGCTAAGTTTAGTGAAATAATTCTTGGAAAGTCCCTATCCCAGCGTCTGGCAATAGCAGGTAGTCAGTGACTTCATATTAGTTTTTGATAACAAAACATTATTTACTTCTACACTAAAATGCCCGTCTTCTTCTTCAGAGAAAATACAATGCCGATGTAACCAAAGCTGGTTTGTAAATCAGAAAAATGTGACGGGGGTGGGCGAGGGCGAGGGAACCACACCTGGGTGCTCATCGGAATTTTCTGATGAACTAGACATGCAGCTACCGCAGCCCCAGTGAATCAGAAGCTCCTGGGGGGAGCAATCACAGCAGGAAGCAGTGTATACCGAAAGCATCTCAGTCTTCTTGACGAGCAGTTGTACATGGAAACCACCAACTTAAACAATAAGGACCCAAGAAAAATTAGTTTCATTGCAACAAAAGCTAAGAAAAGTTCATTCCAATTTCATTTCGAATTGTGTGTCTGAGTTTTCTTTTTAAAAAATGACTTTAGAGAACGCCTGTGCAAATGTGACAAGATAAATATAAACATGTAAGGAGATAATATTCACAGAAGGAAAACATCATGGAAGCCAGCAAAGTTACACATTGCCGCACATGGGCCTCATGCAGCACAGGCACATTGTGGGATGAAGAAATGAAGCAGACCTTCCTTCCGTCTTCACACTGGAATCAGTGGAAGTTCAGTGAAGAGTCCTGCGGGCGACTGCAAGTTGTGGCCCTGCAAAGCCGCCCTGGCGTTGTGAAGCATCTCGGGAGAGGGTGATGTGTTAAGATGCAAGCTTCCCTCAGACCTATCCCTATGGCTGGTCCTTTCCTGCACATGCTGCCTGAGAATTACTCTCCTTATGTTGAAAGCGTTCCTTCCATGTGTCCTCCCAGGTCCATCTCAGTGGAGGAGGGCATCAGGGGGATAGTGGCCAGTGCTGCTGCACTTGCTGCTACACCCACCCATCCACCACACCCTTCCTTTCCCTCCCTGCACATTCACAAATGAGTCTTCCCCCTCACATTTTGGTGATTCTTGCTCCCTGATCTCTAAACATCTAGGAGACGGAGTGAGACCTGGTGACTTGCAATAATAATACCTAGTCAACTTCTCCTCACCCCCTTAGAGATGCTTGAGAGAGAAGAAAGGACGAGGCATGGGACCTTATTTGTCCCGTTACATGTGATGCTTTACGTAAACACCCCTAATTTTTAAGTCATGAGGAGGGGAGCAGGCCATTCAGCTCGAGACTACATAGATAATTCCTGAGACAGTCAGAGGGTGGAGAGGCACCAGGGATGTGACCATGGAGAAGGAGGATCCCTGGAGATGCATGGTCCCGGGGGGCATGCACCTAGCCCAGATTTTGGGTACAGAAGTACTTTGAGGTCAGAACAAACAGATTTTTTTTTTCTTCTTTTCTTGATGAGTGACTCCTGGAAGCAGGTCACAGTGTCCCATCCCATCCAGTCTCAGCTGATTGTAAGTGCCTGGCATGCCCTCATTAGGATCCCACTGAACACGCTCCGGACACTTAGTACCTAATGTGGCGTCCAGTGCAGACAGATGTTAGAAATTACTTCTAAATGAGCATGTTGCATGGGAGCTCTCTTCTCTCTCTGTGAGAAAAGGTTGAAATAAAGATGAGGACTATGATAGCACTCAGCAACCTTGTTAGCACTATTTGTCCCCCTCAGGCCCCATCCTGGGACCTGTGCAAAGGGAAGCTGTCCTTAAAATACCTAAAAGACACATCACAAGGTGGTTTCACCAAAAACACAGTTGAGGGACATCATTTTTAAAAAACAAATTAAATGTCTTACTCTACCTTCATTCCTCGCTCTGTCCCCTAGATGTTTAGGGATCAGATGTTTAGGGGAGAGGAGGTGGCAGATGATGTTTTTAAACTTCCTAATGGCTTAAATGTGTGTGGAAGTGAAACAAGAGAGAGAATCTTATTTACCCAATTCACTTAAGCAGCCTACTTAGCTACTTCAGGTCTCCAAAACCTCCATCTGTGATAGAGAGATTGGGCCTGGACACAATCCCCACATCCCTGTATTCTTTCAGTATCAATTAATAACTGTGATGCACCAGGCATTCTGCTGGGCAAGATGGAGACAATGGTGAGAAAGGCCAGCCCGGA
Organism: Murina feae; assembly: GCA_004026665.1. Lineage (NCBI taxonomy): Eukaryota > Metazoa > Chordata > Mammalia > Chiroptera > Vespertilionidae > Murina > Murina feae. The sequence goes on along the minus strand of PVJC01011970.1, from coordinate 26,643 downwards.
CTTGCCCTTGTGAGCTCCAGTCTAGGGAGGGAGGCAGGAACATCCCACCCACGTGTCACGCCTCGTGGCCTCACCTCGTGTCCGCTAAGCCCAGCTTTTCCTCCAGCTTCCCAAAGCTCACTGCAGTAGCTGCTCAGCATGGCTCTCACTTTCCGTCTCTCTGCAGCTGCAGTGTGGGTGTCAGCAGGACCACTGGGCACTCACACAGGTCTAATCTGGAAGAACAGGAGAGTTTACACCCTGGGGACATGAGGAAAAAGAACACCTACTAGGAAGAGCTCCTGGTGGCTAACTGGGCTCAGATTTTGAAAAACAGAGCCTAGCAGCTGTTTCCATACAGGGGCCTCTCGCCCAAACTGCACTTCACAGAGAAGCATGTGCTGGATTCCCTGCCTCTGCACTGAGCTGCCTGCCTGTGCGCACTGTGTTCCTGCCACCTGAGCAGCCCTTATAAAGGAGTTTCTGGAATCATATTTCAACCAGTAGGACTGAGGCTTTCCCCATCCAATCAAAGCAGCACTTTTCTGAACTAATCAACTTGGAGGATTTGGAGTCCTCATTTACATGAGGATGGGCCAATCAGGGACCAGGGACGGGGACTTGTGTCCATGTGAGCCAGTTCCCCTCTTTTCCTTCCCACTAAATGCAGAAGGTGTGCCAGCAGAGTAGAATGGAGCAGACAAAAACAGACCAACATGGAGCGGAGAGGAGCTTGGCCCCAGAGCTACCTGGCCCAGAGCTGCTTTCATGGCCATGCTGTATCACAGCTGAGCTGTTTTGCACAAAATAAAGTTTCCTTCTTCATCACACCCAAAACTGGGGATTCCTGTTGGCATTGAATTGGACATATTATGGGTTGTGTCCTCCAAAAGGTGATGAAGTCCTAACCCCTAGTACCTGTGAATGTGACCTCATTTCAAAAGTCTTTGCAGATGATCCTGTTAGATGGAGTCATTTGAGTGGGCCCTAATCCAACATGACTGGTATTCTCATAAAATAAAGACATTTGGACACAGAGACAGATGCACACACAGAGAGAATGGAGAGAATGCCATGTGAACATGAAGGATGATACTGGGTGATGCTTCTACGAGCCAAGGGACAACAAAGGCTGCCAGCAAAGCACTGACAGCTGGGAGAGGGGCCTCTCACACATTCTCACGCACCGCCTTCAGAAAGAACCAACCCTGCCAACACCTTGATAGCCTCCCAGCCTCCAGGAAAATGAGATGGTAAATTCCTGTTGTTTACGCCACCCGTGCTGTGGCGTTTTGTTCCACCTGCCCTAGGAAACCAGCACACAGCACCTCCAAATGTCCCAGTGAGAGGATGCCTCGGTCCCCATGGCGAGGACCAGCTGGATAACCCGCGCTTGATTGTGGGAGTGGGAGAACTAGGGAAGCCCTTCTGCCCGGCCTTGCCACTGACTGTGAGCACAACTGGAGTGTTGCTCCCACCTCCCTAGCCTGCCCTGCACATGTTATAATCAAATAGCAACAGCCCATCACGTGTTCAAGGGCTTGGGAGGGGAGCCAGAACAATCAAAGACAATCTCTTGCCACAAAGCTCCCACCTGCAGCAAAGCTGTGAGAACCGTCCTATTTTTAGTGTGGAATAATCGCATCAGGTGCTGGGTGGAGAGGGCAGGGAATGCACCAAAAGTTCTATCTCTCTGCCTCTCTGCCATGGGCACCCTCCCAACCGCACTTGCTGCTGCTTGCACTTAAAGATCATAACATGTGTAAGAGAAACTAGCAGCACAGAATACTAAATGCTGCAAACGAGTAGACTCTGTGGGCACTTATTGCTCAGAATTGATGTGTGCCTGCAACTATTTGGGCGAGGTTTGAAAGACATGGGCGCGAAGGGCAGGGAGAGAGGTTCAAGTCAGGCAGCCTGGCATTGCACTCTGGGCGTAGTGAGCAGAAGTGAGCCTCCGGGGACATAGGTCTGCCCCAGTTTCCACCTCCTAGAAAGCTCTTTGTCTTCCCAGTGATGCTGGCAAAGCAAAATAGGCATAGAAAGTGGTGATTCAGTGTCTGGTAACTGTGCAGAGGACACTGGACCAGAGTCTAATTCGGTGCAGCTCAGTTGCAATAAGCTAGTCACAGTTAGAACCTGTGAGCATCTCATATTTGCTGGGCCTCCCCCGGGTGCCTGTGGAGACATTCAGTCCCATATGACTTGCACAGAAGCAGCACGGGTCAGGGGCTGTCTCTTTGTGATCCAGGTGTCAGAGGTGTTTTCCCGTTGATCTCACATGTGTCTCAGTTCTAATCACTTTGGGGAAACGCCACACATCCTCTTGCCAATGAAAATAAATTGTTATCCCCAGAAGCAATCCAGCCTATATCAATAAGGGTGTTACGCGTTAACAATGAAGAATGCCCTCGGCCCCGCAGGTGCAGTAAAATTGATCTGATGGCATGATGTGAGCACCTGGCCAATTTATTTCCCTGACAAAGGAATCGATATGCCAATTATTAAAATAGCACTAGTCATTAGGTGAAACATACTGGTTCTGCAGAAATCTTTATAAGTTTAGTAACAGGGGTTTCTCTCTCAAAACTGTCACTGTGAGATTTCTTTATCTGCAGATGGGACATTTCAACACTCAGGCCACAGACAACAGTGAACAGGAAGCAATCCCAGGCTTGGAGGCCTGCATTCTTCACGGGACCAATGATCTCAGATGATGTCATAAACATCTGGGAAGCTGAGGTAGAGTCAGCATTCACTGTCAAAACTGGGACAGAGAAAACACATGTGGCTTCTTGTCCCCACCCCACTTTGCTCAACAGTTGGTTCTCCCCTGTGGGCCTCCAGACCAAAAGCTCTGAGCTAGGTGGCTGGCTGGCTGGTGAGTGTGTCTGGAAGGCAGCAGGCAGGGTCAGAGAATAGAAGGCCTACCTGGGGGCCAGAGGCCAACCAGACCAGGTAGCAATATCATTGTACCAGGTCCTTCCAAGAGCACCCTTGTTTAAGGCAAAAATAAATAGGCGAACGGAGGTCTCAGCCCTGGGGAAATGGCTTGGGAGGAAAAGGCTGAGTATTATGAGAAAGGGCAGCACCTGGGAACTAGCATCGCTCAAGTCCAGGGGCACCTACTTCAGAACTGACAGCAACTGATACCAGTGACCTCAGCAGGCTTTTTAAAAAAATATATTTTATTGATTTTTTACAGAGAGGAAGAGAGAGGGATAGAGAGTTAGAAACATCAATGAGAGAGAAACATCAATCAGCTGCCTCCTGCACACCATCTACTGGGGATGTGCCCACAACCAAGGTACATGCCCTTGACCGGAATCCAACCCGGGACCCTTCAGTCTGCAGCCCGACGCTCCATCCACTGAGCCAAACCAGTCAGGGCCTCAGCAGGCTTTTTGCTCCCATAATAAAGGGCAACCCAAGGAAAGCCTGTGAAGTCAAAGCACAGAGACTCAGGAGTCTCTTTCTGCCATGTGTCTGGCGCATACTTTTCCCCAAAGGACCAGTTTTGCTGGGTGTTGAGTGTTGTCCATGGACACCTTGTGGGATGCAGGGCATCGGCTTCCCCAGTGGGAAAACAGGCCTCTCCTCAGGCAGGAGGTAATAAATGGGGCTCTCCTAAGGGGCAAGGGAATATCAAGTTATTAGGGCAAAATGAAGCCTGGAAGAAGCAAACCCTAAAGGGGGTGCCAGGGGTTGCTCCAGAGGGGAAGGACACACAGGACTGAGGGATTGCAGTCTGTGACTGGTGATTAGCTGGCCTGGTTCTGCAAGCTTGAAAACACACCTTCCCTCTCTGCCCCACCCTCGCCAGAGCTCCTATCCAGACGCTCAGCATTGACCGATGAGCCAACAGTGCTGCTCCTCAAGCTGGCTGTTTGAACTGGTCCATGTTGGCAACTGCTCTTTGGGGGCAAAAGTATATGCACGTGTATGTGTCCATTCATTGATTTTAAATCTTATGGATTTAACAAGTGCATAACATACAAGCGACAACCTATAATAACATTTACCATACGTTCTATTGTAAATGTCTTATAACTAATTGATTCTTGTTGATTTTTGTCAAAGTCCTCTAATCGATGGAGTAACCATTCGAGGATCATAACCTCACGGGGACAGCATTCAGACACAGGAGCAGACAGGCGGAAATTTCAGAGATCAATTCACATTTTTTTCCCTGAAGTATCAAATTCCTCAGTCATGATGTTCAACATGGCCCAGCAGTCCCACGCTTAGGTACACCCACAAGAGAAAGGGAAACCTGTCTACATCAGCACTTGTAGATGAGTGATGTTCACAGTGCATTATTCATATAGCCAAAGAATGGAAACATCCCAGATGTCCCACAATTGAGTGGATGAGCACAATGTGGTGTGCTCATTATACAGCAGAATAGTATTGGACTGTAAAATGGAAATTCATGGGTGAGCCTTGAAAGCATTGTGCTAAGTGAAAGAAGTCAGACACAAAAGGTCACATGTTTATGATTGCATTTATAGGAAATGTGCAGAATAGGCAACGTTATGGAGAGAGAGTAGATTGATTAGTGGTTTCCTGGGGCTGGGGATGTTAGAGGGGTAATGGAGTGTAACTAACAAGTATGAGGTTTCTTGGGGGAAGATGAAAATGTTCAAACACTGATTGTGGTATGGTATGGTTGCACAGCTCCGTGAACATACTAGAAATCACTGACTTGTAACTTTAAAATGGTGAGTTGTATGGTACATAAACCATATGCTACACATACAATTTTGTAAAATCCTGAGCCATAACTGAGTCATGCATTAGTTTAACCCTATGAATGCACTAATGACACTGCTAATGTTTCAGAGAAGAGCATTACAGATGACTCAGCCTCATTTTCTGATTGAATTCCCACAGCTACCCTGTGCAGTTGGCAGAGCAGAAAAGATGATGCTCATTTACAGAAGACTGGGCTCAATCTGTTAGGTGACTTAGTTAGGGCCACCCAGCCAGCTTGGCAGGAAAGATGGGGACAGGAAATCTGCCTCCTGGTGCATCAGGGCTTCTTATCATGCTGACACAGTTTGACCGACCAAGTGAAAATGAGGAGCTAACACCGAGTGGTCACACAACAAAGCCAGGAGGGAGCCCAGTGGGTGGCTGGCTCCACATGGAGAAGCGGAACAGAGGGCTGAGGTGCTGGCTCGCAGGAGGAGCCTGAAGACAGGTGAGATCAGGTCTCCACAAATCCAATGTCAGGGATGCCTGGTCTGTCCATCTACCCACTCAGCCAGCAGTCACTGAGCATGTGTGATGAGCAAGACACTGTGAGGCCCCAAGGACCCAGTGAGAGAACTCCCCGCCATCTCCGAGCTGCCACGGTGGGAGGCACAGACATTAAACAGATAATCCCACGAACAAGTAACTATAATTATGGAAGAGGCTCCAAGGGAGAAAAGAAAGGCCAAGAGACGTATAATAAGACCCAGCCTGCTCTGGATTAAAGACAAACTGAGAGGCAAAATCTAATATTTTGCCAGTTTCTAGCTTATCGGTTCCAAGTAAATCTTTGCCTTGCCGAGTCAGATCAGATAACCCGTGTCTGGTTTTCTGTGTTAGCATAGGATGTTTACTCCTCTATTCTCAGGTTCTCACAGAAGAAACTTCTGCAAATGCTTCCACCCTCTTGGACATCCTCCAGAGCGGGGTTTGTCTGATTGGTGGCGAGTGGCTGGCACTGCTGGGCCATTTGCCAGGGCAGGTTGGCACACGGCACAGGGACTCAGGCTCCTTGCTCGGGCTCACGCCCTCCTGGACCCCGGGATCTGCTTGGGTCCGGCCTCATCTAGTCAGTGTGGTGTTGCTGGTCCTGCCAAGCCAACCTCTGCTCTCAGTGTCCCAGTGTCTCCAGCGGGGGCCCGTTTGCGATTGCTGAGAAGCAAACTACTTCAGCGCGTAGTGGCTTAAAACAACAGCCGTTTTATTACAGATGATGATTTCATAGGTCAGGAATTTGACTGGGTCATTCTGCTCCCCCTGGCACTGACGGGGTCCCTCCACTGTATTTAGCTGGGGCCTGGGCCGGGTTGGGGATCCCCAGACAGCTTTCCTCAGATGCCTGGCATCAAAGCAGGGATGGCTGGAAGCTGGGCTCCACTGGGCCTTTCCCCAAGGAGTCACAGGGCCCTGCTACTCACTGCTTGCGCCAGCAGGATGGTTGGATGATGTGCATGGGCCACTTGGGGCTCTGAGAGTAAGCGCTCCAGAGACAAAGACAAAGATACCGGGGGTGGGGCGTGGGGCTGGGGAAGGGGGACAGGAGCATGGTCACTTCAGCCCACGTTCTCTTGGTCAAAGACCCTTACCACATTTCAGACCCCCACCACATTTCAGACCCTCACCACATTTAAGAATGGGGCCACAGATCCTACTGGCAATGAAAGGAGGGTCCATCCTCAGCTACTAGGGTGGGGAGATTGATTTTAAAATGGGGAAAGAGGCAAAAATCCCCATTTTTTACCTCATGCCTGCATAGTTTCCCGGGGAGCCTGACTTTGGGAAGTAAAAACTGCGTGTGGAGCCCTGCTTGGCTACATTCCCTATGCCAGACACTGAGGGGTAGAAGGAATGGTTGCCTCTCAGATCTAAAGAGCCTGGGTCAGAGGAGTCAGGAGCCCAAGGCAGCCAGGGCTGACTCAGAGGGTGAGAGCCCACACAGCACTTCAAATCTTTCTCAGTCTTCTGCTGCCAGCATGCAACTCAGCGCTGGGTGCTCGCCAGCTGCTGTCCTGGGACCCGGGGGACAGGCCAGCCTGGGAAAGAGGCTCCAACTGATGCTTCTGGAGCTCTGCCCAGACCCCACACTGAAACGGGCCCGGTGGGCCTGAAGGCGTGATTCCTCTGCATTGCTTGGCATCTGGCACCACCTTTTCTAGAGCAAACAACCTGGCCCTTGGATACCACACCATCCAAAGTGCAGGCAGCTCTGGGGCAGCAAGCAGAGCCCTGCAGGGGTGCACGCAGGGATTCAGCCAGCCTCAGGCCCATATATCTGTGCATGGAGCACCCCGCACTCCACCCCCACCCTCACCCCCTGGGTCCTGTGCACGCAGCTTGGGTGTGGGCGCTGAGCACGGGGTGCACAGAGGCAGGGATGTGCCCAGCTGAGCCGGAGGATAAGTCGTGAAGGGCTAGGGCACCTGGTTCCTGATCCCAAACCCAAGGGAATGATGCCTTCATTGACCACAATGATAACAGCAACCACTGCTCTAAATGCTGGTGGGCTTCAACTCAGTTTACCCTTCAAACAACCCTCTGAGGCAGGGACCAGCATAAACCACATCGTACAGGTAAGTATTCCCAGGCAGGAGCCCAAAGTCACCCAGTGAGCACATGGTGGAGGGAGGACTTGAAGGCCAGAGTCCCTGGCCTGTCTTCAGTCTGGTTAACTCAATAACAGGGCAGAGGACTCCCCACAAAGTCAGGCAAGCACGGAGGACCTTGGCTTCCAGTTTCTTAGCCTGCCTGGCACCGGTTTCTCAGGGTTGCCATAAAAATGGCCACAAATTGGGTCGCTTAAGATAACAGAGATGTATTCTCTCAAGGGGTGTTGGCCTACAGGACACCTCCTCTGAAGTCCAGGAGCAGGGCGGGGGTGGGGGTGGAGTAGAAGCCTCCCTCCCCTCTTGCAGTTTCTGGGTTGCCAGCACTGCTTGCTTGCAGATGCCTCATTGCACTCTCTGCAGCTCCCACCGCGGGGCCTCCCACGTTCTTCCGTCCTCCCAGCAGGTGTCTGTGTCTGTTTCCCTCTCAGCACAAGGACACAGCCCACTGCACCCCAGAACAACCTCAGTGTCACTCAGCACATTTGTAAGACCCTTCTCCCAAACAAGGTCACACTCTGAGGACCAGGTGGCCACAAGTTGTCAGGGGACACAAGGCGGTATACGTAGGAACAAAAAGAGGGTCATTTCACTGCAAAGAGGCAAAGGAAATCTGGATCTGGACAGGTCAACTTGACTTCACGTTAAAAGAGATGCATGTGTTTGGCCAGTGAGCTCTGCTGTCAGGCCCCTCTTCTAGGACTGAACTCATCATGGTTCTCATCCCGCAGCTCGAGCGCTTCCTTGGCTCACTCATGAGCTTTGCTGGTTAAGGAGACTCCACGTGGGGGTGCAGCATCCATCTTCTGCTTCTCTCGGCATCTTGTACATCCAGTCTGCACACGGCTCTCAGAATGGACTTTCTGAAACACAGTCTGAATGGGTCATTTCCAAATGATGAAATCTTTCCCAAACCCTCCTCCCACCTCGGGAGCTTCACGTGGCACAGCCTCCCTGATGGGAAGGACCAGGGTGGACTGCCAGGGTGGGCTGGCGATCCACCGCCTCAGCTCAAACCCTGGCTGTGCCACCAAGAGGCTAAGGTGACATGGGTACCACACTTCGGCCTGGTCTCCCGGCGCACTGCATGCTCATTTCTCAGTGTTGCCCAAACACTCGGGGATTCATCAAGTTCATGTTACTCCATTTTCTGAATGCCTTTTTTTCCTTCTTTCTTTTTTGACTGGAAAGTTCTAGTTTTCTTTAAAGCTTGGCTCCAAGTCACCCTCTTGGGGCACCTTCTATCACCTAGCTTTGGCAAATTATTGTTTTCTCCTCTGCAGACCTTGAGCTTCCAAACCTCTGTCCTCCATTACCTGCCCCCATCCCATCTCTGAAAGTTTCTAGCACAGTAGCTGGCTCATTGGTAAGTCGCCAAAAACTATTTGTTCAAACAATGTACAAAATAGAGAATAGCCGACACGTTTTTCCTTTCTTTCCCCTCCTCTCTCTCAACCCCACATGGACTCGCCATTGTCCTTCAGTCCACTTGCCTACCCACAGCCCCTCCCAGCTACTATATAAATAGGAAATGGCAGCTGTGTACAAATATATCCCAGAGGCCAGGGAATGTTCTGAAGACAAGGTCAGACTTATTTATTTTTTGCATCTTCTAAAATATCTGATTCCTATCATTTTCTTCAACATCTAAAACTCAGGCGTTTCCTCACGGTCAGTGAATGCTTCGCTCACCTTTCAACATTCATCCTGGGGAGCCTTTCCCTTCAGGCTGACAGCCCTCCCCCAAGGTCACCCCACCTGGCATTAAATTGCTTCATTTGAAATGACTACACAGTGCTCAGAGAATCCAAATGCTTTATTGATTCACCCAGTTCAACAGGGAATCTAACAGGACAGGGGATACGGCCCTGTCCTCGGTGCTCACTTTGTCGAGTGAGGGAGACCTATTTATATAAAAACCCTGGGTGTAACTCCCCTCAGGACAAAGGCTCAGCCAACAGGAAGGAAGTCAGTCCTACAGGGGTCGCCTTGGCAACGGCTGCGCCCCCCACCCCCCCACTGTTTCCTGCAAGGGCGAGGTTTGAGGCAGGAGCCGGCCCTCAGAGCATGGAGACATATCTTTATAAAGTTTCAATACATTATATTAGAGGTCATGGTGGTACTGTTTTACCCACAGCATCTACAGGAATTGCTGCAAATTTACTTCTCGGTGGAAGCACCTTTCATTCCCAATATAAATGACCAATTCCATTAAATGAAATTTCAATTTCTAGACTCGATATGAACAGTGAAGTTGCTAAAACTATTAAAAAGGCCCAACTTCTCATTATTGATGAATGCACCATGGCATCTAGTCATGCTATAAATGCCATAGACAGTTTACTAAAAGAAATTATGAATTTGAATGTTGTATTTGGTGGGAAAGTTCTCCTTCTCGGAGGGTATTTTCGACAGTGTCTCAGTATTGTACCGCATGATATGCGATCAGCCATTGTACAGAGTTTACTGTGATGTTTGGGGATGTTTCAGAAAGTTGTCTCTTACAACAAATATGAGATCAGAGGATCCTGCTTAGGGTGGATGGTTAGTAAAACTTGGAGATGGCAAACTTGATAGCAGTTTTCCTTTAAGAATGGATATTATTGAAATTCCCTGTGAAATGATTTATAATGGATCTATTATTAAAGCTACCTTTGAAAATAGTATATTTATAGATAATATTAAAAATATATCTAAACGTGCAATTCTTTGTCCCCAAAATGAGCATGTTCAAAAATTAAATGAAGAAATTTTGGATATACTTGATGGAGATTTTCACACATATTTAAGTGATGATTCCATTGATTCAACAGATGATGCTGAAAAAGAAAATTTCCCATCGAATTTCTTAATAGTATTACTCCTTCGGGAATGCTGTGTCATAAATTAAAATTGAAAGTGGGTGCAATCATCATGCTATTGAGAAATCTTAAGAGTAAATGGGGTCTTTGTAATGGTACCAGATTTATTATTAAAAGATTGCGACCTAACATAATTGAAGCTGAAGTGTTAACAGGATCTGCAGAAGGGGAGGTTGTTCTGATTCCAAGAATAGATTTGTCCCCATCTGACACTGGCCTCCCATTTAAATTAATTTGATGACAGTTTCCTGTGATGCCAGCATTTGCGATGACTATTAATAAATCACAAGGACAAACTCTAGACAGAGTAGGAATATTCCTACCTGAACCTGTTTTTTGCACATGGTCAGTTATATGTTGCTTTCTCTTGAGTTCAAAGAGCATGTGATCTTAAGGTTAAAGTTATAAATACTTTATCCCAAGGGAAATTAGTCAAGCACTCTGAAAATGTTTTCACTCTTAATGTGGTATACAAGGAGATATTAGAATAAGTTTAATTACTTTATCAGTCATTGTTTGCATCACTGTTGTTTTTATATCATTTTTTGTTGTTTTTATATCATATTTTATTGTTTTTATATCATGCCTCCGTTGTTGTTATACCATTTTGTTACTGTCTAGTTATTGATAAATTTATATATTATCTTCATATACATTTTACTAATTTCCTTTCATCTCTCACACTTCTATTATAGAGAAAAGGCAAAAAGCAATATTAAAATATTTTCTCTAATTTATTCTCTTTTAATGTGCACGAATTTATTATAATAGAAGCCTAAGTGACCATTATGGCAGGACGACCAGAATGACTGGTCACTATGATGTGCACTGACCACCAGGGAGCAGATGCTGAACTAGAAGCCGGGCTCATAGCTGGTGAGTGCAGCAGTGGTGGTGGGAGCCTCTCCAGCCTCTGCAGCAGCAAGATGAGCAGTAAGGAGCAGCGAGCAGGCGAGCAGTGAGGAGCGAGGGGTCCTGGACTGTGAAAGGGTGAGGCTGGGCTGAGCGACTCCCCCCCCCCCCCCCCCCCCCCCCGCCATGCACGAATTTTATGCTCTGGGCCTCTAGTTGTTACGTAAATAGTTACATGTTTTATAGGAGATGTGAACATGCCAGGGGGTATGAGAGTTGCTGAGAAAGTGATATTTATTCAAATATCTTGAAGGATGAGAAGGCATTGCCAAGAAGAGCAAGAAGAAGAATGCTCTAGGCAGAGAGAGGAGCAGTGAAAGGCCAGAGGTGAGAGAGAAAGGGTCTTTACAGACATGAGCAGACACAACCAGTGTGGCTGGGGAATAGCAAAGCCACGGAGAAGAGGCCGCATTGCAGAGCACATGTGAACTGAGTCAAGGGTTTTAAACGCTATTCTAAGGAAACTGGAAAGCAGGGACATGACGTGCTTTTGTCTGGTTTCAGAAAATCTCTCTGGCTATGGAAGGGAACATGGATTGGGGGTGGCAAGAGCAAGGCTGGAATGAAGACCCTTGTGTCCTTGACAAAAACTGCTGAAACTGGAATCGTTGGGTAAAAGAAACACAGGATTCACAGCTTAGGATGTATATTGCCAAACACATCTAGAAACAGCAAACTCATTGCAGGCAGGTTGGTTTCCTAACCATTGCTATTCTGTATTGCCCTGCGCATGTGTAAGGCCTCAGGTGCGGAGTCCTCACTCGCCCACCCCCCCACCCCCCACGATTGGACAGTACTCCCACCTACACAGCAGCAACCCCTGCGAAGGACTAAAGCTGAGCCAGGCAGGAAACCCTAAGGTGTTTTAAATGCAGCTTCCTGAGCCTCTCTGATCAGGACTAATTTCCATTTCCTGAGAACTCAATAGCTCTCTCCAACATAGAGAGAAAAATCACACCAAGACACAAACCCTTCAGGGGTCTCTTCTCATATCTCTGCAAAGATTTAATGGCCTGCAATTCTTCTGCAAAAACTACCTCAACAGCTCCACCACCCCACACACATGCGCTTTCCCCGCGTGAAGGTGAAGCAGGTATGTCTGCCCAAATAAACACAAACGCTCCCTGGTAACGGTGCCTGCCCTGGAGTTGCTCATAGTTACAAAGCTGCATAAAAAGAACTCTATCAACATCTTACAGAGCATGATGGGTCTCCTCACTCAGACCAGTCGTGTCGCGTGTGTGCAGTATCTGTTCTTTGAGCGTCTGCATCGCAGCCTTCCGAAGCCCAGAGATCAGTCTGGAATATTAAGTTTGCCTTTGGAATCGACTCATCCTTTTCTAACCCTCTTTCACTGCTAGCCCCCTCCCTAGATTCCTGATTCCTCTGGTCTTTCTCCTCCCAGGAGCCGTCCTCTGAGTCTGTGGTGGCTGCTATCAGGAGGGGCTCAGAAGGACACCCTGCACTGCAGTGTGGCATGTGCCCCCTCGGCGTCTCCATCTCCTGACACCCAGGCCTCCATCTGACCTGCGTTCCCCCCAGGAATACCACACATACACACATTGCAGGGACTCTTGAGCGAGGGAGTAACTTCCAGAAGATCTTCATAGTTGACTCAATAATGTTGAAAGTGCTTGCTTTGTTCAGCTGGGCATCCATGGAAAGAGACCCACAGCTTGTCATGGGCCGCGAGGTACCGGATGTCACACTGGGGGACAGCAGTTTGACTATTTCTATATTAGAAGGGAAAAAATGGAAGGGAACATTTCATTCTTATCATGTAGGACATTGGACAAGATGCACTCCTGTAGGAAAATATCAGAGTTGTTATTTCTCCCTTCCTACGCTCTGTGCCGATGGCTCCTCACATCCCCAGCTTAGTCGTGGCCCTAGGTGGCCACAGACTCCGGCGTCGGCCACGACTCCCAGTTCCACAGCCACAGATCTGTGACTCCTGATGTAAAGTCCCCTGCAAGACTCTCTGGGTGACCAGCTCATTTGTTCTCTCTCAGGACAACCAGGCCAGGGCTTTGTGGGCCCACGGCTGGGCCTTGGCCATTAGTGGAGGGAGCAGAGACGGGCCTCGTCCAGGTGTGGGAGTGGACAGCCTCCAGCTAGTGGACTCTGTGAGCAGGTGCTTGTGCCAGAAAGACCTCTGTCTCTGGATTGACCTCATAGGGAGGCGAGCTGAGGAACGCTAATAACCCAGACGGCCCAGGCTGGGTCGAACCGGCCACACGAGCTCTGCTGTCAGGTGTGGGAGGCACATCAAGAGAAGGTGGAGGAGGAGAAGGGTTTTAGGGAAACAAAAGCCTCCCCAGTAAGAAACCCAAACGTGAGTCTTTGAAACCCTAAAAGTGTTCGGACCATTTTCACTCTTTGTCTGCTGGGAACCTCCAGACCAAAGGAGCCCCTCCTCTCACCTGTGCGTGTTGTCTCCCAGAACATCTGGAGGCGTGCGCCTGGGAGGAGGTTGGATGGGAGCGTGACTCGCCTGGAGAGGCCTGGCAAGGCTGGTGTGCTGCTGATGGCAGGGCCTTTGTCCCCACAGGACACCCCGCAGGAGTGCAGGCTCTTGGAGGGGCAACCTGAAACCAGCCCTCCTCTCCCTGTCCCTTCGGTGAGTTATTTCTTCGCAGGAGAGCAGCTTCCCCTCGCTCCAGGCGCCGGCCTGCCCTGGCTGCCCTGCACACACTGGGACTTCTGAGAAGGAACTGGCTGTGAAGCTTAGGGAGTCGGTCAGAAACAGTGGCTCAGGGTCCTTGCTGAGCAGCCAGATTGCCAGCTACATGCCTCAGCCTCCCAGAGTGAGGCCAGGCTGCAGCAGTGCTGGGCTGCAAGGCACAGGCCCGGTGCTGGCTGGCCCTGGGGACCCTCCAGGCCATCCTTCCCACCAAGTAGTGCAAGCTGAGGACGTCTATGTCATCAGCAAGGAGGGCACACCCCCTGCGCAGGCAGCTGCACTCCTCTCCACCATGAACCAAGACCCCAGGCATCGCCCACGGAGCCCCACAGCCCAGCGCCCTGGGGAGACCTTCCGTTCCCAAGGCAGCAGGCAGGCAGCTGCCCGGCCAGCCATGCCAGCATGCCCCTGAGGCAGTGCACACGGTGGTGGAGGGCCCAGCCCTGGAACCGGACAGGCCAGATTCAAATCCTGCCTCAGACAGCTTTCTTATCTGTGAATGAGAAAAAACAATCCTCTCCTCTCAGAATCGCTGCCTGGATTAAATGAACTCATGGATGCAAATGGCTTAGCATAGTGCTTGATACACAGTTAGGCTGCATTAGTAGCATCCATTACAACACACAAACCTGTCTTAGGCACTTCCCATGTAGTGGACACTGGGCTCGGTGTTAGAAAATGAGAGATCACACTTATAAACAGTTACTTACACTATAGCACATATAAGCACTGGGTGCCATGCAAATACACAGAGAGGATGACTAACTCAGGAGGAAATCAAGGAGAGCTTCTGAGAGGAGGTGGCAGCAATGAGCCAAGAAAAGAAGGACTGAGGACTGGTGAGGAAAAGGAAAAGGGCGTGCTAGGCGGAGGGAGCAGCATATTCCAAAGTCCGGGCTACAGGAGTCTGCTGTGCAGGGACCCACAAGGTCCTGAGCCCTGGCAGCTGTCTGACCTCACTGCAGCCAGCTGCTTCTCCGTGGACCCGAAGGCCGTTGATGTATCCGTGCATTTGATTTCTGCTATAAACACACGTGTAATGCTTAGGTCCAAATGCTTCCAAGCTGGTGCCTATTTGCTGGCAGCGAACATCTGTGGCGTAAAGGAATCCACTGCTGGTGATGGGGATGCAGTCTCCAATTTAATAACATTTTTACTTCCTGGTGGATGGGTTTCTGTTATGAACCCAGGCCTCTAGAAGCAGGCTGATTTGCACACCACGGAGACATGCAGGTTTGTTTTTATTCAGAGCAGAAGCTAATGAATAGATGAGGATGAAAATTCTAATTGGATAAAGATAGTTTGACGGAAGGAGAAAATAAAAGCTCTGTGCTTCCCCCAGCTAAATGAGTTGCAGGGCAAGGCCCCCGTGGAGCACCCAGCCGATCACTCACAAAAACGGACAGGCTGATTGAAACAATGACTCATCTTTGCAACAGCAGGGTCAAGGCTAGAGGTTGAGACACTTTAATTTAATAAACCACCTGTGAGAAATGCGAGGTTTTCAGTATGGTGTATTTGGCCCCCCTATATAGATGCTTCTACATTAAGATCCAAGCAATCTCTAATTAAAATCTAAATTGCAATCGAGACATTTACATCCAAAGAATGCCATTCTGTTCAGCAGAGACCTAGACCGCTGGATTGTAAGTTAATATTTGAAAGCCCTTTAACTCTTTCTTCCCCGACATACCATTTTCCATTTTCACCTGGGTGCCAGTAAGCTTGCTGTGAATATAACTAGCCTCATTTCTCTTCCTGGCAGATATAACAACTGACACTTCATAAAAAACAGCCAGAAATCTTCAAATGATTCATCCCAGCTGCAGCATAACAATAGCTTAAAAACACGCTGGCTTTTCAGACACAATGCTTACATCTCAGAGAATGGGCAACATTCACTATATAGCCGGTTACGTCCTCATATAGAATGCTCACCGCAGGGCTCCACCGTGCGTCCAGCACTTCTCACCCTGGCTGCACATTAAAATCACTGGAAAAATATTAATGGACGCCAAGAAGATGAGCAACTAAAATGATCCGAAATTGCAATGGATGAAATTTGAATAAGGCCTGGAGATTTGGTGAATAGCATTGCATCAATATAATATCCTGTCTTTGACAATTACATGGTGGTTATACAAGACATTAACATTTGGGAAAGTTGGAAAAGGACATATAGTACTTCTCTGTACTTGTTTGAAGCTTTTTTATGTCTGAAATTATTTCAAAAGGAAAAGTTAAAGGAAATACAAAAAAGAAATTGAGGAAATACCAATGCCTGGGCCCTACCTCAGACCAATTAAATCAAATGTTTGGGTAGGGGTCTTGAATATCAGTATTTTTTAAAAGCCCCCTCCCCAGTGGTTTTAACATGTAGCTGGGTTTGAGAGCCACCATGTGAGGGAGGCCAGGGCAGGAGCATGGAGGCTGAGCTATTGAACACATCCTCTCTGTGACTCCAGGCAGGCCACTTCCCTTCACGAGGCCTTGGTGGCCTGACCTCTGACATGAAGAGACTCGGCTGTCCCGGGGATAGGGACAGGGTGAAGGCCAAGGGAACATGCACAGAGGAAAGATTCACAAAGTTCCAAGAACTGTGGACACTTGAGGTCCTGATGAGTCACTCCTTCTGAAGAGAAGCTTCCACACTCAGAGCCCAGGGACCTGCAGAACCGTGACCTGCTGGTGAAGTAGTGAGGGGCAGCCTAGAGGTCAGAAGGTCAGCAGTTCCATTGTAACTGGGGCCTCCTTTCCTTCAGCCATCTCAGCCCAGCCTGTCCCCACACCTCTATCGACAGGAACATCAGTCTACGGGCCACACCCCTGGACCAGCAGAGCTCTCTGCCCAGTTCCCTCCTCTCTTCAGCTCTTCCTTTCCCTTAAAGGATAAATGGTGCTCCCTACTTACTAAAATACTACATCCTGTTAGCTCTTGTCCCCCCTCACCTACGATAGAGGTTATTAAACCACAGTGCGCACTAAATCACCTGGAGGGCTGGTGAGGACACTTCCCAACAGCCAGAGGTGGGAACCACTCACGTGCCCATCACTCATGAACACATGAAGTGTAGTCCTGCTGCATGGGTGGACCTAGAAGACATGATGCTACGTGAAGGGAGCCAGACAGAAAAAGCTACAGAGTACATGCTTCCATTCATGTGAAAAGACAAATGTGTAGAGGCAGACAGTAGATTAACTGTTGTGTAGACCTGGAGGAATAGGAGGTGATAGCTAAAGGGTACAAGGTTTCTCTTTGAGGTAATAGTACTTTTAAAATTGATTGGGGGATGATGGCACAAATCTGTGAGCATACTAAAAACTACTGAATTGTCTACCTTAAATGGGTGAATTGTATGGTATGTGAATTGCATCTTAATAGAACTCTTAAAACATGTAAGTGTATATGCTTCTCAAAAAAAAAAAAAAATATATATATATATATATATTGGTCATGCCCCAACCCCAGGTGCAGATTCAGCGGATGTGGCTGAAGCTGAGAATGTGCATTTCTAACAAGCTTCCTGGCGATGCTACTGGCTCCAGGATCACACTTTGAGAACCATTGATGCACAGTATTCTTCTTCGTCTGATTGTCTGAGAAAGTCCAGGCAGGCTCTGTCCATGTCGCCTGGATATTTGGAGATATGTATTTATTTTTCCC
This sequence comes from Murina feae, assembly GCA_004026665.1. Taxonomy (NCBI): domain Eukaryota; kingdom Metazoa; phylum Chordata; class Mammalia; order Chiroptera; family Vespertilionidae; genus Murina; species Murina feae. The sequence continues at coordinate 9,186 of PVJC01011970.1, read as the reverse complement.
CTTTCTTTCTTTCTTTCTTTCTTTCTTTCTTTCTTTCTTTCTTTCTTTCTTTCTTTCTTTCTTTCTTTCTTTCTTTCTTTCGTACTGGGCTGATTGAACAGCATGAAGAAATGAAGTCTTCTGACAAGCTGATGCCTTAATAGGCTCATTTATCTGCTATGCAGGCTGCACACACCCAATGCAAGATGCATCTGAGTATTTTGCCTTTAAGTAAAAAGTCCCTCCTACCTGGCTGCACCGCCTCGCTCCTCCGAGGCTGCCTTCCAGCGGCAGCGCTGAGGCCGGGAAAGCGCCTGTTGTGCAGGAGCCGCAGCCGTTGGTCGCTTCAGCTCTGGCCAAGTCTGCGACCTGCTGTAACTTGGTCACGCTTAAGAAGCAGGTGTGTGGCCTTTTCGGAAGGTAGCATGGTCCTCAAGTGAGTTATTGGTATTTTATCTCAGCAAAAGAATTCAATTTTATAGATTGCAATCAAAATAAAAGCTGTTTATCTTTATGCATTTTATTCTTTTAGAATAAGCACATGTGACTGTAATAAAACTCTTTAGTCAACTAATAAGCCTAACCTTGACTCAAGCAGTGAATGCCTGTAAACATAATGAATAAAAAATGCTGGCTATTTTTAGCTTATCAAAACAAAAAATCCCCGTGGAGAGTTACCTTCATACATATCATTCACTAGCAATGATGGAGGCTATTTTTGCTAAGACTGTTGGAATTTACTGACCACAATTATGACATACTAGGGGCCCAGTGCACAAAAATTTGTGCACTCAGCGGGGCAGGGGGGCCACAGAGACTTTTTAAAAATTCAGATATACTCACTCATATTAATTAACAAAATAAGCTGGTGAACAGAGTGGGCCCAGGGACATGGAACAGAGTGTAGAATCTCAGAGGGAAGGTGGGGGAGGGTGGGTGGGTGGGAGGTAATCAACCAAGGACTTTGTGTGCTTACAGTATACGCTTGGCCCATGGACACGGACAGTGGGGCGGTGAGGGCCTGGAGGGTAGGGGTGGGGCTGAGGGGTAGGAGGGGGTCCTTGGAGGAAAAAAGAGGACATATGTAATACTTTCAACAATAAAGATTTGAAAATAAATAAAAGCACGCACACACACATACACAAATTTGGATATAATTCACATGCCATAAGGTCACCCTTATAAAATGTACATTTCATAAGATTGGCCTTTTATGTTGTTGTTGCAAAGTGGCGGCCCCACCACGACTAATTCCAGACTTTTTCTTTTTACTTGTTTGTGTTTTTTTGGGTTTTTTTATGCTTTGGTTTTTTTTGTTTTAAATATTTTATTGATTTTTTTTTTACAGAGAGGAAGAGAGAGGGATAGAGAGTTTGATCAGCTGCCTCCTGCACCAACCGGGGATGTGCCTGCAACCAAGGTCCATGCCCTTGGCCGGAATCCAACCTGGGACCTTTGAGTCCACAGGTGGACACTCTATCCAGTGAGCCAAACCAGCTAGGGCTAATTTTTATGTTTTTATTGATTTCAGAGA
>PVJC01011969.1:0-40530 GCA_004026665.1 Murina feae | reverse complement strand
ACAGTGGGAGAATTTCTGTGCTGGAGACACCCTTATGGGGCAAGAGTTGTTTCAGTGGAGCTTTTATGCTCACTGCATCTGCCCCGAGTGTGTTCCTTGTGGATCTGTTTTGTTTCGGTTAGTCCCACTCTGGCCACTGGGTTGGGGCTGGCTCCTGTATCTTTAAGGAGGCGTTGATTAAGCCTCTGCCCTAGCTCTGGCGCAGCTTGGGAGGGGCGGGGCCTATGGGAGTTTGCCGGGCAGGGCGGAGCAAATAGCTATGGCGCTTCTCAGCCTGGCGCTGAGAGACACCAGGTCTCTGTGTCCCACGGTAATTGCTGCAAGCAACACTGAGAGAAACCCGTTTTGGATTTCCTCCTGGTGCCAGTCTCTGGGTGTCTGGGTCCTTAGAAACTCGCTTGGAACTGGAGTTCAGAGCCGCTGGGGACTTGTGGCTCTCTCCATTTTGGAAAAGAACCGCGACCTCCGGTACCAGCCCTTCCCCGAGCCCATGCGCACGCCTCTGTACCTCTGTACTTTGCTTCTGCTGCTCCACTGAGTCTCAGACTCTTCTCTAGTTGTAGGATTTTCACTCAGCCAGTCTTCCTGTGGGTGCGAGTGGTGTCCGTGTTTTCTTTTCGAGGTTTTTCTGAAATAGTTGTTCACAGCTGCATTTACGGTGTCTACCCTATGCCGCCATCTTGTTTCTCCATCAAGATCATTTATTCTTTTTTCTTTTTTTTTTCTTTGTTGATTAAGGTATTACATATGTGTCCTTATCCCCCCACATCCCCTCCCCACCTCACCACACTCATGCCCTCACCCTCCTGGTGTCTGTGTCCATTGGTTAGGCCTATATGCATGCACACAAGTCCTTTGATTGCTCTCTCCCCCTTACCATTCTTCCAGACAGTGTAGGGATAGTGGTTAAGAAAAGATGGCCTGTGTTTTCACCTAGCTCTGCCACTCCCTTGGTGTGTGATCTCGAACAAGTTACTGAGCCTTTAGGTACTTCAGTTTCCTCTTTTATAAAATGGGCTAGTGCTCTGTATGGTTGCTATAAAGATTAAATGGTTAAATGAGCTAATATATCTAAAGTGCTTAGAACAGAGCTTGACTGATGGGTCCCAGGTTTGATTTTAGTAGGGGGTGTGCAGGAGGCAACCAATCAATGATTCTCTATCATCGTTGATGTTTCTATCTCTCCTTCCCTCTCCCTTCCTCTCTGAAATAAATAAAAATATTTTTTTAAAAAAAGGAAAGACTTCATCTTGCAATAATTCACAAGAGCCTAGATCATACTGTTTTGCTAAAAGGATGAATATTCTCTCATTATTTATGGTGTTCAGGTCCCAAAATTTACTTGATATGATTCACAAATGAAAAAATGCTAGTGCAGCTGTGTATACAAAGATAATTGCAAGAAAACATGTCATGGGTAAATAAAAAATTCATTAAGGTAATCATCCTAACTGGTGTTTATAAATATAAAAAAATAAATGTTTTACAATTACGGAAGAAAGAAGATAGCAATCTTCTCTTCAACAAAATTAACTCAGCGAAGTTTTCAAACAAATTGCATTTGGATCATGAAAATACTATTTAAATACTTATTAAGATTATTAATATAGCTTTTTTTCACTATCTCCTTATTCATATTTCTATAATTTTTTGTTAAAGGGCCTAAATATTTTTTTAATATTTTTAACATAAATATTAATGACAGGATTAAGTTCAGGATCTGAAATTTAATTAGACTCAGCCTCAAAAACAAAAAAGAATAAAATTGAAATATTTTCTCCTTAGGGTTGATTATATTGCTGTACTTAGGGTATTGAACAATTTAATACAGTACTGAAGAAAGCACTAAAAATAAATCTAAGTTTAGACAACAAAAAGAGAATAAATAATGAGTTCAGAGACTAACCTGAGGATATGAAATGACTGAGTAAATGCCAACAGTTATTGAACTATGATTCCATCCCCTTCTAACCTGTGATTGCAGAGACAACTAGGCTCATGGACCCAATTGAGCTTGAATAGTTTAAGCAAAGAAAACTCCGCTTGGGAGCTCACTAGGGGCCATCCCATTGAACTTTTTGATAATATTTGTAGACAATGTCATTGAATTAAAGCTCATAAAGTTTGTTGCACATAAAATATATGTATAAATTACCTTCCTGAGGTAAGGGTACAAAAACCTTTGTAATGTAGGATTGTAGTGTTAAAAAGTAAATTTTATCATTTCTCTCATTTAAATGAATGAATATATATATATATATATATATATATATATATATATATATATATTCTGCTGCCAGCATTCTTCATTGTACTGATGAAAGCAACTTTGACTGTCTTAAGGAAAGGGAATTTATTGGAAGAATATTGTAGGCTCAGAGAACAAATGGAAGACTGAAGAGGCAAGTTCTAACTTTCACTAAGATGATAATCAATAATGTGGGAATAATATAGGAGAGGATTTCTTGAAAGAAATTTGGAATGCTATTCAAAAAAATGTCAAGGCAACTATTATTAATTAAAAAGATAATCTATCATGTTGGAAGAGGAAATGAGTGAAGGCTAGTTCAGAAGAAATTCTAAGTATGAAATCAGTAATTTCAGGAGACCGTATGCAGGTCCTCAGGATCTCATATAGAGTCAGACTAATGAGAAGTAAACTGCAGAAAGCTTGGACCTTTGCCATTACCCTAATGGAGTGAGCCAAAAATACCCCAGAGTCCAATGGAGGCTGAACTATGCATGCATCACTCCTAATTTTCTTGCAATGAAGCCACTAGCTCGGGCTAATTATATTTTAATAAGAAAATCGACTTGGAAAGGGATAACACACACCACAAAAAAAATCTTGCTCTCCCTATAGCCTTTCCTATTTTATTGAAAGTGTCCCTATTCTTCTAGATGTTCAGATCAAATTTATGGAATCAACCTTGATTCCTCTCACTCTTTCACACCCTGCTGACTATAACTTCAAATTATATACCCATAACCTCACCTCTTCTCACCACCTCCACTGGTTATGTAGCTCTAAGCCAACATTATTTCTCAATTCCAACATTCTCTTACCAGGTCTCTCTGCTTTTATCCATCCTTACATCCCTCCATGGCCTATTCTTAGCATCATTACCAAAATAACATTTTTTTAAAAAAATTAAGTCAGAATATGTCTTTCCTCTGTTCAAAACCTTCTAAGCACTCAAAAAATGTGGTATCTTTACAGTGGTCTAATGGGTCCCACGTGCTGCCCACGATTACTGCTTCTCCTATCACTTTGTCCCATGCTCACTCTACTTCCCAGCACACTGGCCTCTGGCTCACATACACCAGGGATGCTCCAACCTTAAAGTCTTTGCTCTAGTAGTTCCTTCTGCCTGGAATGCTCTTCCCACAGATATCTGCCTGGTTAATTCCTCACTTCCTTCAGTCTTTGCTCAGATGTCATTTTCTCAATGAGGTCCGCTCTTACCACTTTATTTAATACTGCGACCCCCTTGCACTTACCCAGTTCTACTTCACCTGTGCTCCAAACTACTTATTAAGCTATAAAACTCTATATTACTTATTCTTCTTATTTATTATCTTTCTGACCCTATTAGAAATTAAGATCCAGGAGGGTAGAAATCTTCATCTTCTTTGTTCACAGTGTAGCCCCCAAAATATTGGAAATATTTTTATTTATATATATGATTCTCAAAATATTTGTCAAATGAATGAAATAATAATAGTATTTAGCAATATGTGAAAGAGTTATTTTGATCTTGGAGCGAGATTTATGAAGAGGTTGTTGGGGTTTGTCACAGACTAACCATGAGAAGATAGGTAAAATAATGTGAGTAAAAGGGTTAAAACGAACCTATGTATTGGGTAATAGAGGGCAAAGTTCAAAGGGACCATCCTTTTATAGAAAGGGATAATCTTTTTCTATATGAAGGACCTTCAATTAGAGTAATTATTCTGGTCTTTCTCAAGGTAAAGAGAGGGATTTCTCCAATCCCTAAATTTTAGTAGGGAAAAAGAGTACATGCATTAATTTCCTAGAACTACAATAACAAAATACAATAAACATGGTGGCTTTAAAAAACAGAAATGTATTCCCTCATAGTTCTGGAGATCAAATCCAAAATCAAGGCATCAGCAGATCCACAATCTCTCCGAAGGCTCTAAAAAACAATTCTTCCTTGTCTTCTCTAACTTCTGGAGCCTCCATGAGGTCCTTGACTTGTAGCTGCATGACTTCAGTCTCTGCCCCGTTCTTCTCATGAGCTTTTTCTCTGTGTTTCTAGTTTCTCCTCTTCTGTCCCTTTTAATGACACTTGTCATTGGATTCAGAGCCCACTCAGATAATGCGGGACGGTCTCTTCTCGAAATCTTTAACTTGATCATTACACAGACCCTTATTCCAAATGAGATCATATTCACAAATTCCAGGCATTTAGATATGGACACATCTTTCAGGAGCCACCATTCAAGCCACTACACTAGGTACACCCAGGTTAGCATCTCTTCTCCTAAGATCCCTGCATTTAGAGAAAGTGGTTTCTGCCGTGAGGAAGCCCTGTGGTTGTCATCTTGTGCCAATGATAGACTAGCTCCAATGGACACTCCGAGCCTTGATATCTTTTCTCTGTGGGTGTCTCCAGATGAAAGACTATTTTTCTTTTATTATTTTTCAGCAAGGTTTGTATTGATTACATGTCAAATAGTAAGCAATATAAAAATAGCAATAGACTATTTTCCCTTTTCGTGTTCTATGTCTGCAAAATCCAGCGTGTGTTTTGCACTTAGAGCACAGCTCCATTCTGATTAGCCACATACAGGGCTCAGTAGGCACACACGGTGAGTTGTTCCCATACTGGAAAGCACGGGCCTAGAGAAATGTCTAGAGCATAGTCAACACTGAACAAGTATTATTAAATAAGTAAGTGATCGAACGAAGTATCCTCGCTGGTGCAATTCTACATAGAATGAAACTCTCAAGAGAGAAAAAAAAAAAGTGACTCAATAAGGGGCGTTGTGCTGACTTGCAAAGAACCATGATGAAAGACCCCTTCAAACTCTGTCTCCAAAGACAGAAAGAACTTAGTCCTGCAGAATTGGGGGCGGGGTAAATTTCTTGAATACCATTTTCTTGGAAGGAAAAGCCAAATGTAGAGTAATATTGGCTTGGAGTTAAATAGTGACCTCAATAGAGTTTATTTTTAAAGAATGAGCCTTTCTTTTCCTATAACTCCCTCTACATTTGAAGTCGCAAAACCAGAGAGCTGACTCCCGTAAATGTATACTCACAAATATGGACTTAGAAAGAGGCTGCACCCAGCAAAGACTGTAGTCCAGCTGTTAGGAAAGACCTCATGCAACTTTGTTATGTTCTAAACACACCACACACACACACACACACACACAAAACAAAAAACAGAATCCATGGGTTTGTCTTGCAGATGCTGGAGAACATCTTCTGCTCTTAGGCCTCAAAGGCGCTGGTGTAAATTAAAACATGAAAGGTAGTCCGTGTCTTTATGGCCTTGATTACCACCATGCTCACCCCCTGGGTTCTTGCACGGCCATTTCATAGTGTCCCGAGCCTGGCATGTTTACTTAGTGCTGGGAACATGATTGCGTAAATTAAGTTCTCTGACACAAACACACCATTAGCTCACTCTAAATTAGATGATCACTAATCTCTCATAATTTACTGTGCATGAATGCTATAGCACTTCTTGAAGTGCCAAAACAAACTGTCAACAGTTTTAAGATATAGCAGCCCATTAATCTATTTAAACCACATCCTAGGATTTTCCTTTCATTGGCATTATGAATGAGGAAACAGCTTCACTTTCTAAATTCTCCTACTGAATGGGGCCGCTACCTTGAGCCACTTGCCCAGCCTGCTCTCCTTTCAAAATGGCATTTAAAACATGATTTGTTACTGGGCTGACGTTTGCCAGCCAAAAGCCTCCTCACTTAGTAAAATAAATTAATACTGAGTCATATCAAACAATTTCTGCTTTGGTATAATCTTCAGAGAAAGTATTTTGAAAAAACATGTGAAGTCTGAAAGAAAAAAACATTCCTTACAGATAATTTCCTTTATGAAGTTAGTAAGTTAAGACCTCAGTATAGACTATAAACTGTTCAAAAGCTTAACTATCAAGCTTTGTCTTCACATTTGACTTGGGGGAGGGGAGGGGCGGAAATCTTGTTTTTGCACAACTTAATTTCCCCTCTAAGATCAATGAACGCTTTTACCTCTCATAGTGATTGTAGTAAAACATTTCTTTGAACGCTTGTAAATCTCTCCTTTGATGTGAGATTTGAGAATATACAGTATTAATTGAACTATCACCAGAAAGCCTAAATCTTGTAATAAAACTTGTTGTGTCCTTCTTCATGCTTTCAGGGTCGCTAACTAGCCAGCTGCAGGACAGATTTTTCCAAATGGAGCAGATGATGAGCTGACAAATATTCCAGTGGTCGCATTGTGTTTAATGTGATCATTTTCTTCCCTTTGTTTTTGCATAAAGGCCAAGCCAGTGTTTATACATTAAATGTTAGTGCTTTTAATTATTTTGAAGGCAGAGTCAAGAAGGCAGCCTGACTTGAGGAAACCTTCCTTTAAAATGAAGATAATGTCTCAAACAGTTCCAACTTCTATATATGTGAAAATTATTTACATATTGTATGAAGGAGCCTAAAAAACTCAAATGTTAGGCCTTTCAAATACAACCATTTTATGGTTACATTTATATTTTATCTCTAGATGTTTAAATGCCTATCTCTTCTAAATGCATTTCTCATGCTCATTAACTCTGCTTCCCTTATGGAAAATTTAGGATATATAACTAATTTTCTGCACAGATTTTTTATTTTTATACTATTTGTAGCTAGAATGGTTGCATTTTGCCAGCAAATTGTCTAAGAAAGAATAGAAGTGTCAAAGATTTGCCAATAATGCAAAGTTATTTTATGGGCTTTTACTCATAGCCAGATATACCATAGAAGAAAAACAATCTGTAATGAAGAGGAAAATTTGCATATTTTTAAAATACATTTCAACCCAATTAGTATGCAGTTTTAAATGATTTTTATCGTATAAAATTTGAACTATAATATAAATTTAACTTTTTCAAATTTGAGATTTTACAGATCTTTTTTTTCTCTAGAAATAAAACACTTTTAAACTTTGGTTATTTCTTTAATAAATAACAGAAACATAAATTATTCATATACATGTATATGTTCAGTGGCAAATACCAATAGACTCTCTTGATAGCAAATGCTCTGTACTCTCCCTCCTTTTGTCTTTTATACCCTATCCTTCACGCCCTTCCCTCTTTCTCACCTCTTACCTGTACATTGTTTTAACCTCCAGCAAGTTTCCCCACTTCCTGTCAAATTTTTCAGCACAAATATCTAAGAGCCAATCCTGGATTGAGGAGTCTACAAAATTATGGATTCTTTTTGGTAGTTTAGGGGAAAAGTTTGTAAACATTAATGCAACCACACTAATAAATTGCATTCCACACGGTTAACAAATTGTGATTAGCATTACTTTGAGAGAAAATGTAGACGGAGGTGGAGAGTCTGAGAATCCTCCTCTGTGGAAGTAAAATGTAACTAAGCTGAGACCCGAAAGATAAACCAATTTCTGCATTCACGATCCTCATAGTTGGAAAACCAGACCAGTAACACAGTGATTAAATGTTCTGTCAACTAAGAAAATGACTTTCCTAACTTTACTTTCAGCAGGTTGCATTTTCATTCAGAGTGCCTCACAGGAGAAACACGTGTAATACACTGTTGGTTCACAAACTATTTGGCAGCCTACATGACACTGCTGATAGCTGAACATTCTTTACCTATAACAACTCAAAATAAGGAAATGAAATCCCTCCTACAGCCCATTTGCATGCCTTTCATCCCCACGTGACAGTGATTATAACACCAGAAGAGCTTGTGAAAACTCTCTGCCTTGTACAATCTTGATTTAGAAACACCAACTTGGCCCCGGCTAGGTGGCTCAATTGGCTGGAGCATCATCCCATACACCAAAAGGTTGCAGTTTGAGTCCCTGTCAGGGCATATACCCAGATTGTGGGTTCAATCCCCAGTCAGGGTGTGTACAGGAAGTGATCAATCAATATTTCTCTCGGACATCAATGTTTCTCTCTCCCCCCCTCCTCTATCTCTCAAATGAATAAACATAGCCTCAGGTGCAGATTTAAAAAAACAACTGTTTAAAAACACCAACTTGTCCCATTGCCAAAGGTATAAGCATTACACAGTGACCTGAATTCCAGAAAGAGTTCACAGTTTCCAAAGGAACTTAATTCTTCCATCTGGAAGAGAAATTACATTTTGTTGCCCACTTCAAGTTCAGAATAATAATTGACACTCAGTAAGTCTGAAGGAATAAAAACATTCCTTCCAGTAATTTTTGCCACTTGCCCTGCTCCACTCCCAGCAAATTTTCTCTCCTGTGGTATTCAAAAAATGTATACAGGAGACCAGTATTTTCAACCTTTTTCATCTCATGGCACATTTAACTAATTACTAAAGTTCTGCAGCACACCAAAAATATATATTTTTGCCAATCTGACAAAAAAAAAATAGGTATAATTTTTATTCATTCACAACAGAAAGCTATTGTGTTGGCTGCAATCATGTTTTTATTTTACAATCTAGGAGAAAAGAGGTCAGTGCCCCTGACTAAGTAGTCAGGTATTGCATGCTTTAAAATTCTTGCAGCACACCTGCTGAAAATTGCTACAATAGACCATATAGAGTAAAACTCACAATTTTACTTATTGATAGGTTATCTTCTTTCTCTTCGGTTTGGCTCTATTTGGAGAGCTTGAGCAATGAAAATAGGAGTATGCACAGATAAGAATTCTCCTTATAGGTATGAATTCACTTACTAACTAGATACAAAAGAGTATCAAAATGTGAAGACATTAATAGAACGCAATGTTTAGCCTAAGGACTCAGGTAACCTTTGTGGGTAATTTTGAAAATACTTGTGTGGATTCATGGAAGCGTTTGGAACCAGTTAGCTAACTTGTTAATGCTTCTTACATTCTCTACTAGGTCTTGTTTTATATGTTTGAAAACTGGCCACTAAAAATTAGGATGTTAATTAGCTAACACTGATATTTCTGGGCCCATGCTAGGCATAAGTGCATGCTATACATACTAATTCAGTGCATACATCAGTTCAATGAAGATAAAGCTTCTTCTTGAAAATAATGAATATGTAACAAAAAACAAACAAACACAGAAATGACTGAAACAGTGAAATCTTTGAAAAAATATACTGTGAGGCCCTCAGCACTTACAGTCAGCTGTCTCTGTACTTCAAAGAACTTTAAAAACAAGAAATAATATAATATTTCTTTGAAGAGGATGATGCTTATTATTCTCATTTATTGTCCTCTCTATTAAACACATGGGTCAGATTCCCTTTGGGCCATGTTTCCAGTTTCCAAAGTCTTTGCTCCACTTTTACTACTAAGCGCTAATAGCCAGAGTGTTTGTTTTGTTTTGTTTTGTTTGTTTTGTGGTTTGTTTGTTTTTAGTATTGCCACTACTCACAAAGAGCACTGTTGCTCTAGAGAAATTTAATTCTAACGATAAAGAAACAAACCTGAGGCATAGCAAGATGGAGTGATATTACTCTTTCACTCATGTAATATGCTAGAATGTTAGAAACATTAATTCATGTTATTCCTAAAACAGGTCTGCAATTTTGGTGTTATTTTTCTTATTTTAAAGATGACAGAAAAGCCTTAAGAAACTAATGATCTTATTACAAAGCTAATAAGCAATAAAGCAAGGACATTGATCCGCTCCATCATACTGATCATTTATTGATTACCTACTATGTGTCAGTCACTCACCACACTGCATTTTTTAATACTCACCCCACAAAATAGTCTTTAAAAACCCATTTTATAGCTGAAAATTGAGGTCAAGAAAGGTCAGTTATGCAATTTCTTCCATGCCATCATGTCTCTGAAAGGTACACAGGCACAAGGATTTTCAATTCAGAGTTTGGTTTCTACTCCAAGCATTATTCATCCACCAGTCATTAGCATACTTAGTTACTCTCACACTTCATCTTATTCCCAATCCTTGGGAGGTAATTATTTGTCCCCTGTGATCATTACAAATAGCTTGATATACAATTACCTATGCTTTGGACGTTTGATTTTATTAAAATATCTCCAAATGCCCTGGGATATAAGCTCCCACGTTTAACTATCACATCATTAGTGATTATTAATGTGAGAGCAGAAGTGGCCATTTCAATACAAACAGCTTCAGTGACCATGAAATTACCAAAGCAGCCATGGATCTGCTGATCACAGCCAGAGTCCCCGCAGAGTTTTTGATTTGATATACGATATGGCAGTTCAAGACACTACATTTTTGAGAGTTAACTTATTTAGCTCCTCCGTCTTCCAAATTGAACTTCTGGTTTTAATTTAAAATCATCATAAACTATTTATAACTTATCAGTAAAATGTACATTTACAGAAAGTCAATTCTAGGTCATAGAAGAATTCTTTGGTTTTGTTTTAGGAGGAAGAATGAGTCCAGAGCATCAATATAAAACACCATTAAATATGTGCACACATCCGCCTCCTCCTCATTCCCTGAATCCCAAAATGGAGAATTTTCCTTCTCCCCTCAGCTTATATATTTTATAGTAGATCCAACTTTAGATTAACTTTTTGTAAAGACTTATTGGAGCCAACACAGCCTCTCTGTCAAGTTACCTTCTTACTGGAACTTGATGTGAATCACTTTTCATCCATGGCTGACAATAACATGAAATAGTGAAATTTTAAAACTGAACTAGGTATGTGACTAGCTGGGAAATAAAGTTTTTTTTGTGTTTGTTTGTTTTTAACTGACAGGTGTGCATTATTCTTCCAGAGTTTCACAATGAAGTCAGAAGAAAAACACTATAGTATATATATTTCACCAAGACTGTGAACTGAATTTTGTAGCATAAAACTATTCTCAATTTCTAACAACCAATTCCACATGCTGGATCACAGAACTTTGGTTTTTAAATTCAAAAAGTTAATGAGAATGAAAAGCAGAATCATAAGGAGCAGATTATAATATAGCTCAGGATTTTTATTTTGAAAAAATTTAGCCAGGGATAAAGGATACACAAATTTTGGGCAGTTTCAAAGATGATGGAGTAAGGATCATGTTATCTGTTTATACAGAGAAAACTTCTACGGCGATATGTGTTAAGGACTGGGCAAAGAAATTGAGACATTTGTGGCAAAAATTGTTTCTAGTTCTTATAGACCATACTAGAGGCCCAGTGCATGACATTTGTGCACAGGGATAGGGGCTCCCCTCAACCCAGCCTGCACCCTCTACAATCCAGGACCCCTCGAGGGATGTCTAACTGCCCACAGGGATCAGGCCTAAACCAGCAGTCAGACATTTGCCTCGGAATCCTGGACCACTGGCTCCTAATTTCTCACCTGCCTGCCTGCCTGCCTGCCTGCCTGATTGCTCCTAACTGCCCCTCCTTGCTGGCCTAATCGCCCCTCACTGTCCCCTGCTGGCCTGTCACCCTTAACTGCCCCCCTACTGCTGGCCAGGTTGCCCCCAATTGCTCCCTCCCTGCCACCCTGGTGGCTCCTAACTGTCTTCCCTGCTGGCCTGGTCACCCCCAACTGTCCTGCCTGCCAACTTGGTCACCCCCAACTGCACCCCCTTACCAGCCTTGTCACCCCAAACTGTCCTCCTGCTGGCCTTGTTGCCCCTCATGGCCCCACCGCCAGCCTGGTCACCCCATGCAGCCTGCTGTCCCGTCGTTTGGTCATCCCTCACTAACCTCCCTACCGGCCTGGTCGCTCCACACAGCCTGCTTGTTCAATCGTTTGATCATCCCTCATTAACCCCTCTGCCAGCCTGATTGCCCAATGCAACTTATTCAGTCGTCCGTTTAGTTGTTTTGGATGCAACGGTCGCTTAGGCTTTTATGTATGTAGATGATCTATTGGGAAGACAGACATGAATAAATGATCACAAAATAAATAATGGAATATAACTCAGAGAGTGTAGAGACAAGTTCAGGAACCTGTGAGGACATGTAAAGGGAGAGCCTGACCTGGCTGGTTTGGGGAGCTGGCTGTGGAGACATAAGGTGGTCTTCTCTGAGGAAGTTTTACGGAAATGGAGTAGCCAGCCATATAATAGGGAGTGGGGAGTGAGGGCACACATTCTCCAGTAACTTCGTGACACATTGACAAAGGAACAGTTTCTTTAAGTGGCATCTCCAGTTCCACTGGGACCTATTTTGGATTCTTCCAAAATTACGGGTAGTCATGCATCGCATAACGTCTCAGTCAAGGACCATCCACAAGCGACAGTGGGTGGTCCCATGAGACTATAATGGACCTGAATTTCCTATAAGAAATCAGAGGCTATATGGTTCAGGAGGAATTTTTTTCTCTCTGATGTGAGCAACATTTATGGAGTTTTACAATAGATTCCCTCTCATTCACAGCACCTCAATTTTGAGAGCACAGGTTACATCCCATTTGGTCAGTCACTGACTTGTGTCAGCACAGAGGAGTCGGTTCCCCCAGCACTATGTATTCAGAGGGCACTAAAGCCTGCCCAGATCGAGCTTGCTGGTGTTAAGGACACCCTGCTGGAGATTCTTTGTTGGGGACTTAAGATCTTAAACAGGAGCACGGGTCCACGGAGATATCTTATCAAGCATCAAGTGCCATTGTCACTGAGGACAAGCCCTCTGTGGTAGCGTGGAGCCAGCCTGTCCCTGAACTTGGGAAGTATGTTCAGGCTACAATAATGTAAAACATAAGTTTTATTTCTTCCATCAACGCAAGGCCAGAAAGAGCTCTTTGTGCCAGATAGGGGCAATGTAATCAAAACAAATTTCTAGAGTCAAAATATTGAGTCCTCAGTTCTACACGCTTTCTGTGTTAAACACCCCCTTTTTGGTTTTTTGGTTTTTTTTTTTTTAGGAAAAAAAACAACCCAAAGTTATTTTTACGTAAGTAGTGCTCCAGCGTGCAATAGCTAAAACCACATTGCCATGACATCCCCTATGTTCTTTTATCTCTCCATCTTGATATCTTATTCCTACTGATCCTCAGGCCACCTTTCACTCCCTGCTGACAGTCAGTGTTAGGGGATCTATGCCTGACACAGTCAGTTTCTCCTAAATATTCTCAAACATTCCAGCCCACTCCCTGTTCATGAAGCAGCATTGACAGCTTTGGTGTTCTACTTCTGGCCTCGTCTGCAGGAAGCAGGGGGAAAGGCATGTGGGATAGTGATTATAAAGCCCACAGCAGGGGACAGTGATGCACTGGGCCTTCACAGTCACTCATCATCACCCACTGACTCACCCAGAGCAACTTCCAATCCTGCAAGCCCCGTTCATGGTAACTGCCCTATGTAAGTGAATCACATTTTGAACCTTTTATACTGTATTTTTAATTTCTGTGCTTAGATATGATTAGACTAGGGGCCCAGTGCACAAAACTTTGTGCACTTGGGAGGTCCCTCAGCCCTGCCTGTGCCCTCTCACAGTCTGGGACTCCTAGGGGGATGCCCACCTGCTGGCATCCCTAACCAGCCTGGGTGAGGGGCTGATGGCTGTTTGCAAGCTGGCCAAGCTCCCCAGTGTGGATTCTCAGCCCATTGAGGTGTGGCCAGCCTGGGTGAGGGGCTGAGGGCTGTTTGCAGGCTGCCCACAGTCCCTTCAGGGTTCGAGTCCCTAGTGGGGTGCCTGGACAGCCTGGGTGTGGGGCTGAGGGCCGTTTTCAGGCTGCCCATAGTCCCTTCAAGATTCAGGTTCCTACTGGGGTGGCTGGGCAGCCTGGGTGAGGGGCTGAGGGCCGTTTTCAGGCTGCCCACAGCTTCCATTGACCCAACGTCCCAGAAAGGCTGGCTGGAAGCAGGTTTTTGGGGTTTATTTATCGTCTATAATTGGTACAGTGTTGCTTTAAGCCCAGGCCAGGCAGGTAACAAAGCCTCCTGTTGGCTTCAGCTCTGTGGCTTCTATAATTGAAAGAATGTTGCCTTAGTAGAGGCCCTGCCAGCCTAGGCAGGCAGTTTCCTCCATCGCTGGTACATGGAAGCCTCCTAATTGGTTGAGCTCCGTGGCTTCTATAATTGCAACTATGTTGCTGTGAGCAGAGAGAGGCCCAGCCGGCCTAGGCAGACAGTTTATCCTGGTGCAACGGAAGCCTCCTGTTTGCTCTAGCTCCGTGACTGCTGGCCTCCATCTTGGCTGGGTTAATTTGCATACAGCTGCTCTGATTGGCTGGTGGGCATGGCTTAGGCATCCCAGAGAAACGGTCAATTTCAATATTACTCTTTTGTTAGATTAGATGCACAGATCCTTATCATGTGTCACAGTTGTGTGCAGTAACATGCTGTATAGACTAGCAGCCTAGGAGCTGTGGGAAATACCACATAGCCTAGGTGTGTGGTGGGCTTTGTCATCTAAGTTTGGGTGCGTGCACTCTGTGATGTTTGCGCAGCACCAGCATTGCCTAATGACACAGTTCTCACAGTACATCCTTATTGCTGAGCGACTCAGGATTGTATTTTTAAAAAATCATGACCACAGAAAAGAAACAACTGGCCTAAATTTCCTCAGCACACGTTTACCATGCGCCATATATTTTAACTACTAAATATATAATTTGTTCAATCTTTATCATTCATGCCATAAGGATTGATTTTTCTTGAAAGACTTTAATTAAATTGTTTGACTGGCTTATTCTCCCAGTGGAGGGCACACCTCACATCCCCCTTTGCATTGTTCTTGCCATCCCTTCCTCACCGGGCATGTCCAGCCTCTGTGAGGATTTATCCCCAGTTCCCTGAAGAGACCAGAATACCCCTCCCCTTGCCAAACCTCTTCTTTTCCTTAGTGGTGAACACTCACATGGAGCCTTTCCTTGACCACCCCCGATAAAAAGCATAAAACCCCAAGAAAGAAAAAAAATGGCCTCTTGTGCGAATAGGCCACACCTATCACATTTTATGTTCCAAGGCTATTAATGAGACTGGAATGTGCCAGTGTAAATATAGATTTTATTAAACTGGAAATAGGAACCTTGGTAATGATACTTGGTCCCCAGCATGAACAAGGGATTATATGTTCCTGTCAAGGAAAGATGTTAAAATGATAACCAAAAAAAAAAATCTATAAACATTGCAAAACATTCATTTGGCTTGGAATAAGAATGCAAATGTCTTATTTGGGGTTGCTTCAATCTGACACGTTTAACACTTATTTGTATACTCATCTTAATAGCATGTGTGGGGTAGAAAATGTATGTGACTTATTGCAAAATGCCTCTAATTACTTCCCAAGCTAAGAATAATAACAAAATTTATTTTCTTTCTCGTACAATGGGGATTTATAGTCCTTGATTCAATGATATTATATTGCCTTATTTAAAACTGGGATAAAGTAGAAATGTAGGAAATCATCTCCATAATTTTTAAATGATAGCAAAGATTGAAGATTGTTCTTTTAATAGCTGTTTAGTCCATTAAGCATTACCAAGTAATTTTAAAAGATGTTTGTCATTTTCTTCCAGACTGTCCTCCAATCAATGTTTCCTGGTAATCCAGTTCAAGTTTACAAACTTCAGTTTAAGGAGTTTAATCACATTTAATGTTTTTACTTCCTTTCCCACAGTTTCTTGCCCTTCAAATCTCTAACAAGAATCAACTTCTCTTAAAATTTTTTTTTCAAAAAAGGACTTCATGCAAGGTTGTTAGATTTAACCAAAGTCCCCAGACATCATAAACTAGAAAGAAGCCCCTTTGTATGGTAATCTTTTGGCAAACCAGTGGCAACCACCTCAAGCCAGTTGTAATGTAAATTTAACAGAATCCAACCTTGCCTTTTACCTAACTCTTGAAGCAAATCAAACATCCCCGAAGGCTGATCATTTTTCAGATGGAGTCTTTTATAGTTACATGGTTCACATATATTGTTTTTCCTGGAACTGGACTAAGATATATAAAAATATCACAAGAAACACTTTTATTTGTGATACTTTCAATCCAATTGGCAGTAGAACGTAAAGACACATCATAGGAAAATCTATTCTTATGAGATTTCCAGCAGAGCTTTGCATCCTCCAGAAAAACCCAGAGAAACATTCAAACTGGACCTTCTAAACCTTTTGTCATTCATCTCTCACTGTGATGCTGTGCCCTCTGCCACTTTTGTCTACTCTTCATTCTTTAATAGGTGGTTGGGTTATTGCGCAATATGTAGCCTCAAAAATCAATGCAACCAAAAAAATAGATTTTAAAAATTCAATGCAGATCCAAGCCAATTTTATCAGCTCAGGTTACAAGGTTTCATTGCTCAGAAAGCATGCTGTATAATGCAAAATGAAGAAGAAGAAGAAGCTGGCTTTGACCCGTTACTGGAAATAATCGCTGCTTCCCCTGACCATAGTTCAGGTGCCTTATATGAATGTTTTTCTGTAATTAAGTTTAGGATGAGACCTAGTCACCCCAAGTTGAAGAAACACAAAATTGAGCCTTTTCTAGTTTTAGGATTCCATGTTAACGATAGAGTCTCTACTTAAGGATCATGCTCTATTGACAGAATCCACCAAAAGATCTTACGTACCAGCTCATTATTAAAAATAAATGAGATGGTATTGGGGATGATGTTTAATTTATATTAATAGCTAGTATTTCTATGTTTCTCGTTCATTTAGTTCATGTGCTCATGTGCTCCGTTCAGAACGGAGAATGTAGGCTCCGGGAGGACAGGAGACTCGCCAATCCTATTCATTCTACTACTACCTGGACCTAGAGCTCCGTCCTTCCTGCTCTTCATCACCTGCTGTGCCCAGTTACAAAGTCAAAACACAGAAAAGGAGATGGGGCAAAAAGTGAAATTGCAAAACTGTCAAAAGATGAAAAGAACGTGGGTGCAAATAAACAATTCAAAACTTAGAGGGTGTAGTAGCAGCTAACTTTAGTGCTTGCTTTGTGTAGGGTGATATAGCCAGTATTTTAAACATTAACTCATTCAATCATCACACCATCACCATCCCCTTAAAAACAACTTTGTTAGCACTGCTGTCCTGACTTTACACATGGGAAAGGCAGCACAGAGAAGTCAAGTAACACGCTCAGCTCACAGAGCTGTTGAGGGGTGCTGCTGGAATTCGAACACGGCTACTATGCCTCCACGGCCCTGCTTTCTTAACCATCAATCCATGTTCAAGGCCAGAAACGTGCCTGCTTAGGTTCACAGAATGCAGTGAGCTGCCTTTTTCTTTTCCTCTTTTATTCTATCATATTCTTTTATGTTCTCTTTGAAGTCAATGAAGCTATGGGAATAAAGAAAGTAAAAGAAGAAAAAGAAACTGTTAAAAAATGAATATAAAGGAAACAGTGGATTCAAAGATTTAGTATAGGGGAGTTATACTAGTTTATCTGTAAACTAGTACCAGTGCATGCTTGAAATGTATGTGAAAGGAACAACTTTGAAAAAGTGTGAGAAATACTGCAGAATGCCCATGCTTGCGATGATATTTTAATGGGGCTCCACTGAATAATCTTTTTTTAATGATGAAAATGGACTTTATCCTGGTATGTTTTGAAGTGAAGAGTCTAATAAAGACTCTACCCATTGTTGAAATGAGAATGTAAATCTCCACCAGCACAGTGGCAAATGAATAACTTTAAGTATCCTCCTCTTTCAAGTTCTTGCTTTTCATTATTACAACAATGAACAGTATTAGGATGTCCCCATGCCAAGGTTCCGACATACTATATGTAAAACACGTGGGCATATTTGTCAAGATTCATCATATCCTCCCTTCATATTAACAGGAAGCAGGGCTCAAAATCTCTGATCCCTGTAATATTATTATGACTAGAGGAGAAAACCTGGGGAAATGATTTTCCCAGTGGTTGTCAAGCCACATATTTTATCTTGCAAATGTTGGCAGTGAGCTCAGATCGCCATTCACAGATAATGTGCATTGAAGCGATCATATTAATGAGTAGACACTGATTTTCCTTACTCAACTAGTCCCACAGTTAGCGAAGGGATTTGTTCCTGAAGGTCTTTGTGACTTGAACTTTACTATTTCAGCAAAGCAGCACCTTCTGAGCCCCATCTCCAAAGCTTAGATAATTGTCAACTACCAACCCTACCAAAAAGTGGTATATTTTTAGTTTGTCAATGTGTGTGTGTGTGTGTGTGTGTGTGTGAGAGAGAGAGAGAGAGAGAGAGAGAGAGAGAGAGAGAGAGAGAGAACTAGTAGTGATTTGTAAAGTTTTGAGTAAGCATGAGATACCTCAGTTAATCCCTCCAGTTCAAAACTAAATTATCTCTAAAATTCATTAAATAATAGATTAAAGGATAAAGCAGGCCAAAGAGATAGATGGAGAACACTATTTCACTGCTAAATAAAATATCTGCAACTTGCTACTCTTGCAACTAGAGTACTCCTAAAACTGGGATACCCTTAAAGGTTTGTAATGGTTAATACATAAAATGGCTCTTATGCTACAAGGCTCCACTTTGTCATAAAGTTTGATATAATCTGGAAACATTCTATTCTGAGATATAACTATATGTTCGTATATGTATCTATATGTGCCTACACAAAATCACACAGATATATGTCTATATAAAATATATGTAGCCCTGACTGGTTTGGCTCGGTGGATAAAGCATCGGCCTGCGGACTAAAGGGTCCCAGGTTCAATTCTGGTGAAGGGCATGTACCTTGGTTGTGGGTACATCCCCAGTGGGGTGTCTGCAGGAGGCAGCTGATCAATGTTTCTCTCTTATCGATGTTTCTGACTCTCTATCCCTCTCCCTTCCTCTCTGTAAAAAATCAATAAAATATATTATACACGCACACACACATTATAGTCATGTGATTTACTTTCCAAACATCATGCTGATGAAATGGATTTAATATTTTTGAATATTTAACTAAAATCTTTTCATTTTGGATAATCTGTTGTCCTTGGGGAAAGCGCAACTCAGCTTCAAAGAGGTTGAACGTTTGTGTCCACCACCAACGTCATATGTGGAAACCCCATCCCCCAAGGTGATGGTGTCGGGGGGAAGGGCTTGGGAAGGTGATCAGTGCTTTTAGAGCTCCTTAGGCCTTCCACCAGGTGAATTTCTAGAGGAAAGATGGCCTCTATAAGTGGAACAGCATAAGATACCCAATCTGCCAGCACCTTATCTTGGACATCCAGCCTCCAGAACTATGAGAAATAAATATTTATTGTTTATAAGCTACCCAGCCTGTGGCATTTTGTTAGCAACCAAACAGACTAAGACAGAAGTCAATTTTAAGTCTTAAATTCGTTTGTTTTGTTTGAAACAACTTGTCTCATATGGAACATGACTTCTAACGAGTATGAGAAATCCTCTAGAATGTAAACCCTGAAGCCCATGCTTTAGTGCTTGTTTCTCTTGAATGTGCTCTTGATGAGATTCTAATAGAGCTTCACGATCTAATCCTCTGCTTAAACATTGGACTGGAATCAGAGATGTCCTGTGTGACAGAGGAAAGCATGGGAAGGCAACATGACGTGAGGAGGGGAGCCCTCCCAGGGTGGGGAAAGGAGCCACGAGGAGGGGACAGAAAGGGAGAACAAGTCAACATGTCCTCATTTTCCCTTTCCCAGCTGGGAATGACGCTCCAATGTCAAACTACCCAGACACACTTCCTGGGAACCCCAAGACTGGCAGCTCATTCTCTGCTTCCTCAGAGGTGGCCTCGGAGGCCGGCCACCTCTCTGAGAGCCAGCCTTCACAGGGCACCAGGTGACACTGGCATCAGAGCAGCAGAAAGGAAGTGGCCCTGAGAGATGCCTACGCAGTCAATGCTAACGCCCACAAAGCTCTGAAAACCAAAAGTGCTTTTCATAACTCATCTGATAGCAAAATGTGACTACACTAATGTGAAGCTGTTTATAATGTTCATCTGTCCCTCTTACTATAATGTATTTAATTACACGGTGCTGGCTATTCATATGTTATCTAGGCACCTATTACCTTCTAAAGTCTAAGTATACATACATAAATCTCAAAATATACCTGGCCCCACTGGTTTCAGATGAGGGAGGTAGGGCTGTAGCGAGCACTGAGAGTGATTTTACAGGCTTTTCTTCTGTAGCACCTGTATGCGTTCCTGACAAACCTTGCAGCCTGCCAAATTGCTCCCTAAAATTAATGGGCTCCTGGGGAAAAGAGAGTTGCAACCCATCGTTCACATTCTATGCATGTTTGTGATTAGAGAGTAATAAAAATAATCATTGTCACCTTGTGAGGTAATTGACAAAAATAACAGCAAACAATAAACATGAATACATTTTGTTCTGAGCAGGGCCGCAGGCTGTCTCAGGGAGTGCTAAAAGGGCCCCAGAACATGGAGTGGGGTGCAGAGGGGGGGGGCGGTGGGGTTGGGGGGGGCTTTGACAACAAGAGTGCAGCTTCCAGCAACACTAGGGGTGCTCCTCTCTGAGGAGGGAGCCACCGTGCAAGGGTACACTTCTTCAAAAATAGAGCTGAAAGAGCTCTTGTCTATGCAGAAAATGAGCCGAGGGACTTCCTTTCTTGCTGAAAGTTACAATCCTGTCTGGCTCTTCTGACTTAGGCAAATAGCTACACGACTCTCCATTTTGCTGACATTACTCAATTATTTGCCAATTGCAGATTTAATACTGTGCTTCAGATCACAGGCATGGGAGTCAGATCCACTGGGACCAGACCCCAGCTGAGCACTCACTTTAAAAGACGAATAAAATAGATGGGTTGAGAGGGGCCAAGGAGGGAAAACAGGAACATCTGTAATACTCTCAACAACAAAATAAATTTTAGAAGGAAAATAAAAACCACAAAATAATTGCCCTGGCTGGGTGACTCAGCTGGTTGGAGTATCCTCCCATACACCAAAGAGGTTGAGGAGGGTGAGGGTTCTATCCCAGGTTGGGATGAGTAAGGGAGGCAACCAACCAATCTCTCTCTCTCTCTGTTTCTCTCTCTCTCTCCTTCTCTCCTTCCTCTCTCTCTAAAAATCAATAAAAATATATCCTAATGTGAGAATTTTAAAAGGAATAAAGAAAGAAAAAAGGACAAAAGATTTATGTATAGTCCTAGCATGTTTTCTCAGTGGTTAGAGCACTGGTCCACGGACTAAAGGATTTCGGGTTTGATTCTGATCAAGGGTGTGCACCTAGATTACAAGCTCGATTCCAGACCCAGTGCAGAAGGCAACCAATCAATGTGTCTCTTATACATCGACATTTCTCTTTCTGTCTCTCCCCCTTCTTTCCACTCTCTCTAAAAATCAATGGGAAAAAAATCCTGGGTGAAGATTAACAACAAAAAAAGAGTTATGTATAAAACCTGCCACAATCCCAACCTCAAGGAACTCAACTCAGTCAGGAAAGTCCCATAAGATGTCTAACTGGCAAGTGCCAGTTACGAAAAAATGAGTGAAAACATCTCTCTAACCTAAGACTTGACAGGAAGTGTGGAACCTTGGCCAGACCTACAAGAATCAGTAAACCATAAATCTCTATTATTGTGTGATTTATGAGGCATTAAAGGAAAAACACTGAATTTGCATACAAATAGCTGCTTCTCATTGAACTAAGCACTTAACTTTTCTGAGTCTTAATAAAGCAAAATCCACCTAACAACGTTTTGTGGTGAAATTAGAGCAATTGAGATGCCAGGTGTGAAGTGCATTGGGGAAATATCAAGGCTCACATTTATTGAGTGCTCGCTAAAGCTGAGCTGTGTTTCCACAGATTAAAAAAATGGAGGATGAGAGAAGTTAAAGGTTAAAAGAAATATAACTGTATAAAGGACAGAAGACTTAAATGTAAATAGTGAAACCATAAAAATCCTAAAAGAAGCCAACTGGCGTGGCTCAGTAGTTGAGTGTTGACCTATGAACCAGGAGGTCACAGTTCAGGGCATATGCCTGGATTGTGGGCTCAATCCCCAGTATGGGGCATACAGGAAGCAGCCAATTATTCTCTCTCATCATTGATGTCTCTATCTCTCTCTCCTTCTCCCTTCCTCTCTGAAATCAACAAAAATATTTTTTTTATCTTAGAAAAAAATGTAGGCAACAAAATATCAGACATCTCATGTAGCAGAATTTTCACAGATGCATTGCCTAAGGCAAGATAAACAAAGGAAACAATAAATAAAGGGTAGTGCATCAAACTAAAAGGCTGCTGCACAGCAAAAGAAACCAGTATCAAAATGAAAAGCGAAGCCACAGTATGGGAGAACATATTTGCCAATGATAAATCTGATAAGGGGTTATTTTCCAAATTATGTAAAGTGCCCAACAAAAGGAAGACAGACAAACCAATTGAAAAATGGGCAGAGGACCTAAACAAACACCTCTCCAAAGAGGACATACAAATAGCCATATAAAAAATACTCAATGTCACTAATTATCAGGAAGATGCAAATTAAAATGACAATGAAGTACCACCTCACACCTGCCAGAATGGCTACCATCAAGAAATCAACAAACAGCAAGCACTGATGAGGCTGGAGGGCCATTTTCGTGTATTGCTGGTGGGAATGCAGACTGGTGCAGTCAATGTGGAAAACAATATGGAGTTTCCTCAACAAATTAAAAATGGAGCTACCTTCTGACCCAGTGATCCCACTTCTATAAATATATCCTAAGAAGCTGAAACATCAATCAGAAAGAATGTATGCACCCCACTCTCCTTAGCAGCATTATTTACAAAAGCTTAAGATGTGGAAACAGCCCAAGTGCCCAAGAGTAGATCAATGGATTAAAAACAAAACAAAACAAAACCAAAAAAAAAAAAAACAGTGGTACATTTATATAATAGAATACTATGCAGCTGTAAGAAAGAAAGGTCTCCTATTCTTTGTGACAGCATGGAGGGACCAACAGAGTATAATGCTAAGTGAAATAAGCCAGTCAGAGAAAGACAAGTATCACATGATCTCATTTATATGTATAATCTAATAAACAAAATAAACTGACTAACAAAATAGATCCAGAGACATTGAAGTATGCAACAGACTAATATACTTCAGAATGTGTGTGTGAGGAGGGAGAGGGGGATTAACCAAAGAATTTATATGCATTCATGCATAACCCATGGACACAGATAATAGTGTGGTGAAGGCCTTTGGGTGGATGAGGGTAGAGGGAGTCAATGGGAAAAAAGGGAACATCTATAATACTTTCAACGATAAAGATAAACTAGAAGCCCGATGCACAGGGCTTGGCCCCTGCCACTATAGTGGCCACCTCTGCCGTGGCCCCTGCCCACTGCGGCTTTGTCTGGAAGGAAGGACATCTGGAAGGACATCCAGTCTAATTAGCATATTATGCTTTTATTATTATAGATCATATATGCCAAATGACAGATGGCAAGTACAGGCCATCTATGATCTGTGAATGGAGAATGACTTTTGTACATCAATGTTTGATACAGGTGAACTTTCATACATAAAAATTAAAATGTTAACTCCTCTTTTGCACCCAGAGGGGATCTTTCCTAACTACAGGACAAAGGATGGCACCAAGGTGCTGTGTTATCCGGTGCATCCTAATCCCTGGGTAAAGACAGGGCTTGAACTGTGGCAGCAGAAGGGTGTGCATGTGGAACTACCTGAGTCAAGAAGCAGCCCCCAGACCTTTGTTTTCCTCATGACTCTTTTGTTGCTCCAAAGCACCTCTGGAAGGTTGTTTCCATCCTTGCCTTGGTGAGCAGCTTGAATGTAGACATCATTTCCATTATCAGTCTCACCATGGAGAACATAACTGTCTGCTTATTATATGTCACCACTAGAATATAAACTGCTTAGGATCTTGGGCTATGAGTTAGTCACCTTTGCATTCTCAGCACAAGCGCAGTGCCCAAGATGAAGTATCTAATCAAGTATTGAATACATGAATCCTTACATTGCCTTCAATGGAAATATTTATTTTAATATTTACATGTTTTCATATTTAATCTAATAAAAGAGAAACATGCAAATTGACTTCACCTCCACTATGCCACAAGCCATGCCCACCAGCCCATCAGAGAGGCTACATGCAAATAAACCCAACCAAGAGACCATCTGGCAGCCACTAAGCTGGAGCAAGCAGGAGGCTTGGTTGCCTCAGCGATGGAGGAAGCCAAGCTTCTTGCCTGCCCTGGCCGGTTGTGCCCTCTGCTTAAGGCAACAAAGTTTCAATTATAGAAGATAAATAAATACCAGATACCTGCTTCCAGCCAGCTTCACTGGGAGCTTAGGTCCCTGGGAGCATGGCCAGCCTGCAAACAGCCATCAGCCACTCAGCAAGGCTGGCCAGGCACCCCAGTGGAGACACCACACTGAAGGGTTTGTGGCTAGTCTGCAAACAACCATCAGCCCCTCACCCAGGCTGGCTGGGAACCCCAGCAGGACCCCCACCCTGAAGGGGCTGTGGACAACCTGCAGCCATCAGCCACTCAGTCTGGTCCTGCTGGCCAGGAACCCCAGCAGGACCCCCACCCTTAAGGGTTTGTGGCCAACCTGAAAATGGCCCTCAGCCCCTCAGCCAGGCTAGCCAGACATCCCAGAGGGACCCCCACTCTGATCTGGGACACCCTTCAGGGTAAACCAGCCAGCCCTCACCCATGCACCAGGCTTCTATCCTATATAATAAAAGAGTAATATGCAAATTGACCCTAACAGCAGAATGACTGGTCACTATGAGACACACTGACCACCAGGGGGAAGACACTCAATGCAGGAGCTTCCTTTGATTGTCAGTGCGCTCCTACAGGAGGAGCTCTGCTCAGCCACAAGCCAGGCTAATGGCTGCCAGTACAGCAGTGGTGGTGGGGGCCTCCCCTGCCTCCTCAGCAGCACTAAGGATGTCTGACTACAACTTAGACCTGCTTCCCGCTGGCGAGTAGACATCCCCCGAGTGCTCCTGGGTTGCCAGAGAGATGTCTGACTGCCAGCTTAGGCCCGATCCCTAGGGGATCGGGCCTAAGCCAGCAGGTGGACATCCCCTGAGGGGTCCCAGATTGTGAGTGGGCACAGGCCGGGCTGAGGGACCCCCCTGAGTACACAAATTTTTGTGCACTGGGCCTCTAGTGTTATATAATTATGAATCATTTAGAAGAATAGTAATAACCAGTAGCATGACTAAATTGAGAGTTTCCATAGATTCATAACACTTGAAAAGACATTGGAGCTCATCAACTTTTTGTTTTTTTATAGGTGAGGCTCAGAGAGGTTAGATTATTTACCAATAGCAAGAAGTATAGCTAAATCTCAGTATTTCCCAATTATTTTCCTAATATCTCCTAAACAGAGATGTAAGTCATTTTTGGCTGAAGAACAGCTTTTGAAATAAAGTCAAACTGGAGACATTATCAATAGAAATGTTCAGAATTGAGAAGTAGACATTTATATTTTTATGTCTGGGAAGATGCAGGGGGAATTCTAGTTGTAAAGAAGCAGATAATGGGAAATAGTCAATAAAAGGAAGCATAACATATATGACCCTTGACCTCTTTTTGCATGTCTCAAGGCATCAACGTGATCTAGAAAACACAAAGAAAACAGCAGAACTTTCCAGGTTCTCTGTGACATGGTAGGCTTAGTGATAATGGATATAGGGCAGGCACGGAGATAAATGGACAAGACATCTTCAGCCCAAGGTGATGGTCCCAGGGCTCCAGCTGCCTGGAGCCCCAAGACCAACAGCAGTTCAAACACCTGGAACCCAGGCTGGTCCACTATGGAGCAGAGCAAAGTAGATCTCTGAGGAACTGAGGCTTGAGTTCAAACTCCAAGAAAATAGAGGAAAATTCTTGCACAACAATAATAAATGGGCTGCATAAACCCTCGTGAAAGGAACGTAATCCCAACTCTCATCTATCACTTATATACACTGCTGACCAAAACTTCCATTCAAACTCAGAAGCTGATTCCCTATCACTGTAGCACTAAATCTTTCACTTCATAAAAAAGGCTACAGCCTCTATGAAGTTTTTGAGGGTTTTGTGGGGTTTTTTGGTCACTTGGAAGAGTTTCTAAACAAGGACATTCCAGCATCAGTCTGAACCCACAGGTAACGAGGAGTGATGAATATTCTTGGCATGAACGCCATATATCCCATTGCAAACTTCTTATTTTGTAAGCTATCCATACTGCAGCGTGAAAATGTCTATTAAATTCCCCAGAGCCATGAAGCAGATAAAGGGTTTAGCAGCCCCAAGCACAAGGCAGCCCATAGAAATATGGATTCAACTACAGGAAATAACAGACAGTCACCATTGTAAACTATTTTGTGCCTGGAGCCAACCCACAAAAACTAATGCAATAATAGATTCTAAGTTAAAGCTGGAAATTGCTACCCAGGTCAGGCTACTCCCTGGAGCCCAGCTAGGATTACTCTGGGTGCATTCTGGAACACCACAGCTGGTCCAGGTTTTCATTGTCTCATATAATGAACTTTCACTATTTCCTTTAATAACCCTCAACTCTCTGCCTTGGATTGGAGAGTCAGTCTGAATTTATCTTTTCCCAATTTCAGTGTTTCATTCCTTTCCTATTTTAGACAAAGCTAAAAAAAAAAAATCCCTGTGAATTATAACCTAGATTTTCTTATTTAGCTCTTACTTTCCCGTAGAGCTTTTGCTCCTTTGATACATCGGTCGATTTCCTCTGAAACCTGGCCAATTAAAAATTCCCTCAGGTAACTCTGTGACCTAGAATAGATGCACTGTTGTAGAAAAAACAGTTGATTGGTCAAGGGGAGGAAGCATAAACCTGGTCTTTATTCTACCATTTACATGTCTATTAGAAGATAAGAAATGACTATGGTGCTATACATCTTTGTGTTCCTCCTTGTAAAATCTACAATAATATTTTTGTAGTTTCTATCTGCCTCCTATAACACTGGATTTTCTCCAAAATAAAAATAATTCCCTATTACTTTGGAATTGGGGTATTCAAATTAATCCTTGTTAGTTTAATAACGTTGCAGTCTCTCATGGTATATTTTTATTTCTCTTAGCAGTCTTTTTACCTCATCAACCCACATTCCTATGCACTGATCTTGAAGAGTTTGCTGTCAATGGTGGGGATCATTCTGATACATTTGTTTGAGCAATTGATATGAAACAAATCATCTTATTTGCAGAAAGAAAAAGTGTATGCCTATAAACGCACCCTAATCAAAGAAATAGTACTCCTTTCTGCCTACAGTGTTTCAGTTTGAGTTCCACTCCATTTGTAGTCACTTATGAAACAAAATATATTAATTTATAATGCATAAGTCCCTTTATTCAGACATATTAAAAATGCAATAACAACAAAATAATTTCATTTGTATGAGAGATCATCCCCTTGTTAGAATCAAATGTTCTAATAAGTAAAGCTGTTTTTTAGAATTTTTTAGAGATGTGTTAGTTTGGGTCCTCTGAGGAACATGAGTCCTCTGAGAAGCATGCATCAAGGTGATATTAGAGTCCCTTGCCATGTAGCTCAGTTGGTTGGAGCATGATCTGGATTTGTCAGCGTTGCAGGTTCGATCCCTGGTCAGGACACAAATGACAACCAGTGGTAGATGCATGGATGAGTGGAGCAACAAATCTCTTTCTCTCTCCTCATTCTCTCCCTCCTCCTTCCTCTATCACTCTAAAAGTATCAATAATTTTTTCAAAAATGTTTTAAGATGGCATTAGATGTTTCGGCCCAATCCCTGCAGACACATTGAGGGACCCCACCAGTGCATGAATCTGTGCACCAGGCCTCTAGTATCTAATAAAGGATAGAGAGAAGGAAGAATTGGGCTGGAGAGTCTTGGACTGTGGCATAGTCCTAGGCAAAGTGACCCATTGAAAGTCCCACAACTTGCCAGAACTATCCTCACTTTACACTCTTGCCATGTTCAGTCATTGGCTGGGAACATTCTTCAAGAATCATAGTCCTGACACAAATGCGTTGGTGAATCCAAAAAAGCAGCAACTGCAGTCCCACAGCGGGATATCTGAGTGGTGCATTTCCATGTTACAGAAAAGAAGCAGACAAATATCACAATATTGGAAAGAAAAGAGAGAGTATAGTTGCTTTTTAAAACCATTATCGCTAAATATGTTCTTGTAGCCTGTTCCACCATCTCAGTCATGTTGTCCGCAATGGTAATCAAGGAGAAGGTAGACTTGAGCAGTAGGAGCATCAATGCTATCACCACTTCTTTGGCTCATCTTCACTGCCATCTCATATGTCGGGTCAACAGCCTCTATAATTTTTGTTAATAACTCTCCTGCTTCAATGTAGGCTGATTGCATTCTCATGCAAATGATTATTTAAAAAAAAAACTCTTTGAGGACAAGAAAGAGAAAGGAAATGAATGGATTTAAAAAAACTTGATTGAAAAATAATGATATAAAAGCGAGACAAGAGAAATACCAACATGTTTTTTAGGTCTTTGAATAATTATTGGAGCATATTTCAGTAAGCATGCAAGTGTCTTTTACTTTACAAGACAGAAATACAGTATTCATATATACAAGGAAGGTGTACATTACTATGAACAAATTTTTAATTAATTTGGAAGTGCTTACATGTGTTAACCAGAGTTTTTTAAAAATACTAATCCAGTTCATAATAAAGTTTGGATCCACTGTGCTAGACTTTCTTAGGAGAGTATTGAGGAAAGAGCAGGAGTTTCAAAGAAGTAGAAAGATTACAGTAGATGAATTATATGATAGCAGAGAATGTAGCGGTTACTATGTCCACAGGAAGGACTGGAGGACCCTGTCTCTTCATTGAGGCATTGTACTGAGAGGGGTTGTTTTCTGTGAGTCAGAAGTCATAGATGCTTCATGGGAATCTCCATTGTCAATATGGGTGACATGATTTCAGAATAGCAAAGACCATGTTTCAGCACTCAATAATTAGAGGCAACCAAGATATAATTACTGTAATAGACAGCAAAGCCAGACTGACCATCAGGGGCCCTGGACCATTGGAATCTGTGGCAATGGCGAATAGACCATCCTATTTCTAGAGGCAAGATAGATGGACAAGCAATGAGAGTGTTGCTCCATCTAAGTAAACATAAGAAATTAAGAGATGGCGAGCAAAGCCCAGTGTCTGCTATGGTATTGGAAAATAATGACTCCTTTCCTAGCTCTGGTTCTGAATCAGTTCTCAGTCCGTTAAAAGAAGGTCAGGTTCTTTGAGAAAGAACCCCACAGCGCCAAAACAAGATTATGTAATGTGAGTTACATTATTCCTCAAAGGGACTTACAGCCATTTTCCAGGGTAATTATATAGGGGAAAAGGAATACTCAGATCTTTTGAAAATTATTGGATGTAGAATCAGAGCTGACACTGGTACCAGGGAATATAAAATGTTATAATTATCCTTCTATCTGATAGAGTATAATTGGTTCAAAGAGTCTATGGATATACTCCTGGTGATTTCCCCATGTTCTGAGTGCATAATCAGAACGGATATATTTAGCGACTACCAGAACCCTCGCAATATCTCTTACCTGTGGAGTAACAGCCATCAGAGTGGAAAGGACCAAGTGAAGCCCATCATACTTTACCCAATAGCCAATGTAGTAAATCAAAAGCCATACCACACCAGGCCTCAGTGTGATATGTGTCTATTCATATAAAGGTCAAAGAAGAGAAAATTAACTATATTATTTAGAGATACATTAATACATGACACTCTAAAAGAAACTCAAAGAGACACTATCAAAGTAAAAATAGTGAGTGGTTCCCTTTGCGGCAGAAACATGGTAGTAATTATACTGACATGTTCTATTTCTTGTCCAAAATGATGGTGACACCGTTTACATTTTGTGATACTTAATTGAGCTATGCATTTGTTTCATACACTTGTATATATATGTATCATATTTAATAGGGGGAAAGGACATTTAAGAAATGCAGTTATGCAGAACCATCTGGAGAGAACAAAGGGTCTACTTCTCTTTAGTCCATGACTGTGGGGTTATAGTCTTAGCCTTATACTCTAGTGATAAGTCACAAGAGCATAAAATATATTTATAGAGTAAGTAATCTACTTTCTATGTGATAAAATTTGACAAATTACATTTAAGTTACCTTTTACTACACAGCCTCTTATGGCATGGCATTACTTTATCATTACATACAGCTCTGCCTAACACTCCTCAATTCTCTTCATCACCAAATTTGCATCAGTATCTGAAGTGGCTACTGTTTTTGCAATGTTCTAAGACGTGTTTTATGAAGCTTATTTTCAAAACTCCCTAATGACCTAATAGCTGTTTTATTCATTCTCATGCCCATGAAACTCTCCTATAATGCTTTCTTAAAGGTCATTATAGCCATTGCCTCTAAATACAATGGCTCTCTTTTTTTGTATTTTTTATATTCAATCTCTCTGCTTGAGGCAATATTTTTTTCATGTTCAGTTTTCAAAGCTTAAAACAAATTATGCCTCTATTATACTTAAACTCTAACAGCTTCCCTACAGAACAAAGAACAAACTTAAAATGTTCAAGTCCCTCTACAATACAAGTTTCAAACTTTCTCCCAAACTCATTTTCAAGAAAGCTATACTGTAACTATACTGTCTTTCACAAATCCATTCCCCTTAGAAAGAGAAAGATGTACACACACACACACACACACACACATAGAGTACACATTATTCTCTCATGCACACTTCACTTACCTTACATAGACATGTGCTCAAACTTATTGTGTCTGTTATATATAAAACAAAACCAGCACCAAAAATGAAAAGTAAGTCAAATCTCATTTATAAGCCTAGATACAAAATAACAAATATATTAACCAATTTAAAGAAGTTAGTTTTAAGCAAAAAAAAAATAATAAGGAACATTCATGGGAAAATGTGGAGAGTAAGTACAGTATGTGGACAGGTTCAAGCCTCGGACTCATGAGAGGGCATGGTCCTCTTGTTGCAAACCCACATGCAAGTCCCAGCTTGGAGGGCAAAGCCCTCCCAACATAATTATAGCCAAAGGCTATAGTTGTAAGCTCGACGTTATGGTCCGAATCTGTGGTCCCATGTGACTAAGTGATATAGGCTGCGGGAGGTGCAGCAAGTAAACAAAGATTGGTCAGGTGCATGTAATTGAGTAGATGCAAAACCCGTGAGAACATTATAAATATCTTGACCATGCCCTATCTTATCTCATGGAATCTGGCTATAAAATAGACTCGGTTTGCAGGCTGTGGTGCTGTCTCTCTATCAGAGAGGGCAGTGTCCCACCTAGCCTCAGCTTTATTATCTTGTTTGTCTTCTCCATCCTTCACTGCTCCCTCTCAGGTTCACCTATGCCTGTGCCGGTGTGCACAGGAAAGTATATTATATTAGAGGCTCAGTGCACAAAATTTGTGCACTTGGGGTGGGGAGAGGGTCCGTCAACCTAGCCTGTGCCTTCCCACAGTCCGGGAGCCTTCAGGGGATGTCCCACTCACTGACAGCTTAGTACTGCCGAGGAGGCAGGAGAGGCTCCCACCACCACTGTATTCACCAGCTGTAAACCTGGCTTCTGGATGGGTGGTGCTCTCCCTGTGGAAGTGCACTGACTACCAAGGATCAGCTCCTGCATTTAGCTGCCCTCTGGTGGTCAGTGTGCATCATAGCAACTGGTTGTTCTGCTGTTCGGTCAATTTGCATATTAGCCTTGTATTATATAGGATAATTCAGAACTACAGCAAAAGGGAACACTAACTAACATTTAAGTCCATGACAACTATATTACCAATGGAATAAAAACACACAAAAATAATGTTATAAATATTTGAAATGAAAAGACAAACTATATAGATAACATAAGATGGCTAGATATAAGACCAAAATACAAATGTCAATCACTTTCTTTTAGTCTCTTTTTCCATTTAACTGTCTTCTTTTTTTCTTTATTTTTAAAAGTTTTACATATGCCTCCTTTTTTCCCAGTTGACCCCCTATCCCCTCCCACCCCCAATCAATCACTTTCTTATAAGCCAACAATAACCAATCTTAAAATTTAATGAAGAAAAGTTTGTTCACAACAGCAACAAAAACTCCAAAATATATAAGGAACGCTTTTTTTAAAAGTTTGCAATACTTACGTAAAAAAACAACAACAAAAAGTAACATTTTACAGAAGTTTGTAAAATCATTTAGAGAAGAGTTGAATATATGCTACATCATGCTCCTAGAGAAACTCAATAATTTTTAAAATGATAATTCTTTCTAACATAATATTAAAGATCTCAGTCAAAATAGTAATGTGATATTTTATGAGACTTAAATATGGTTCTAAAGTTATGTAAAAAGGGAATTAAATAATAATAACTAAGAAAAAAATAATTACAAAGTAGATGAGAGGTTGCTTTAGATTACATATTCCAAAGATAGTGCATTAAATTCAGTGTAACAGAATATAAATCATAAAAATAATCCATGTCTATACAGCAATTAGGTATGTAAACAAAAGAAAACATAAAAACATAAGTTATAAGGGAAAGATAAAGTTGACTGTCTTAAGTTTTCCAGGGAAAGAGAAAGCATAAGCAAAACTGAATGGAAGAAAGTTAATGAGAAAAAGTAATTGCAACACAAATACAGACCTAACTATCCATAATTTTTAAAAGCTTCCCCAAATCAATAAAAAATATCAATCAATTTTAAAATGAACAAACTATATGCAGAGGCAATTACAATTTCTAAAATGAAAGATGTATCATTAAAGCAATTAAAATTTCTACCAATGTGTCTTTCAACAGCTGTTATGTAATGTCAAATGAATGCACTATACTTATATAAAGCTATCCATATTAATCTTAGTAAATGCTAAAGCCAGCTTGTTACTTTAACCTGATTTTTCTTTCAAAGCTAGAGCTTGCATATTAAAAGTTTTTTTTAATATACTTTACAATTCAGGAGTTTGAACCTAAGGAGCAGCCTGATCTTCTAGGCCCTGGCTAACACCAACCACAAGACAAAGGAATTCAGCAAGATGGCCAGCTCAAGGACACTGCCCATGGGAACCCATATAAGGATTGGGAAGGACACTGGCTGCACATCCACAGCCCCACCCCTGATCTTTTTGTTCTGCTTTCCTTCTCTATCCTTATAAAAACCTCCACCTGCACTGAAACCTTAAGAGAAATTTTTGAGGACTTTTTTCTCAAGATGCCAGCACTAAAATAAACCCCTTTTCTTTTACACTAGCACCTGTCTCACAGGTTTGGCTTTCAATTCACAGGCAGCTAAACCTGGATTTGTTTAGTTACAGTTATATTATAACCCAGAGTACTATTACAAATTTTTCAAAATATTATCAATAAGACCAAAAATGTGAGAGATCTGTTTTTTGGAAAAATTAAAAGCAGTAAGTTTGGATATACTTAAATTTTAGGTGAGCATTTAAATTTTAAACTTAAAAAACATGTATATGAAAATAAGAAATGATCAATATCAATAGTAAATTCTGAAGGTATACTGGTTTACCTATTGAAAGCCAGAAGAATTAATATTTGTCAAGATCTATAATCCCTTAAATAAACAAAGAATGCATGATTTAGTTTTAAATTAAAAGTGTTTTGTGATTAATACACTAATAATTTAATAATCAAAGTTTAAGGAGAGCTACTCAAAGGTGAGAGAAGATTCTTTGCACATCAATGGGTTGGACATTTTTAGCAAAATGGCAGGCTCAATTAGCAGGCAGATTCTCACTAAAACCATCCTTCAGAACGTAAGATCTTTCATAGTGCCACTATCATGATTTAAAATGACATAGACTATACCAATTCTCATACAAGATTTTTCTGGAAAATAACATATTTTTACATTGTTCTTTATCTGATCTTCATAGAAAATCAGTTTTCCTCGTATACAAATATTAGGAGAGCCTGGCCAGTGTGGCTCAGTGGTTGAGCATTGACCCACAGTTTAATTCCCAGGTAGGGAACATGCCTGTTTTGGGGGCTCAGGCCCCAGTAGGGGACATGCAGGAAGCTGTCATTGGATAATTCTTTCTCATCATTAATGTTTCTCTCTCCTCTCCCTTCCTCTCCCTGATATCAATTAAAAACCATATTTAAAAAATCTAATCTAATAAAAGAGTAATATTGAAATTGACTGTTTCTTTGGGACACCTAAGCCACGCCCACCAGACAATAGAGCAGCTGTATGCAAATTAGCCCAGCCAAGATGGAGGCCAGCAGTCATGGAGCTAGAGTAAATAGGCGGCTTCTGTTGCACCAGGAGTAAACTGTCTGCCAGCCGGCTGGGCTTCTCTAGGCTCAGGCAACATATTTGCAACATTGTTTCAATTATAGAAGCCTCGGAGCTGAAGCAAACAGCAGGCTTCAGTTGCACCAGGGATGGAGGAAACTGTCTGCCTAGGCAGCTGGGCCTCTAACTAAGGCAATATTCTTTCAATTATAAAAGCCATGGAGCTGAAGCAGACAGGAGGCTTTGTTACCTGCCTAGGCCTCGGCTTAAAGGAACAGTGTATCAATTATAGAAGATAAATAAACCCCAGAAACCTGCTTCCAGCCAGCCTTGCCTGGGACATTGGGTCAATGGGAGCTGTGGGCAGCCTAAAAGCCTGAAAATGCCCCTCAGCCCATCACCCAGGCTGGCCACAACCCAGTGGGGTGAGGGATCCCACTGGGGGGCTTGGCCAGCCTGCAAACAGCCATCAGCCTGTCACCTAGGCTGGCCACACCCCAATGGGGTGAGGGTCCACACTGGGGGTTTAGCCAGCCTGCAAACAGCCATCAGCTCTGTGCCCAGGCTGCCCAGGGACCCAAAACCTGAAGGGAGTGTGGGCAGTCTGAAAATGCCCCTCAACTCCTCACCCAGGCTGCCCAGGTACCCCAGTAGGGACCCAAAACCTGAAGGGACTGTGGGCACCCTGAAAACGCCCCTCAGCTCCTCACTCAGGCTGCCCAGGCACCCCAGTAGGGATCCAAAACCTGAAGGAACTGTGGGCAGCCTGAAAATGGCCCTCAGCCCGTCACCCAAGCTGGCCACACCCCAATGGGGTGAGGGTCCACACTGGGAGGCTGGGCCAGCCTTAAAACAGCCATTAGCCCCTCACCCAGGCTGACCAGGCACGCTAGCAGGTGGACATCCCCAGAGGGGTCCCAGACTGCGAGAGGGCACAGGCCGGGCTGAGAGACCTCCCGAGTGCACAAATTTTTGTGCACCGGGCCCCTAGTACATATATATTAGGAGAGTTTCAGGAAAATTCTGATCAAAAGACTTAAAGGCTTCAGAGTATAAGCAAAAATCATGTTATTTTACAATCTCAACCCCAAATGAAATAATTTAAATTATGAGAGGAGGGTGGGGAGAATTCAAACATTTTAACAATTTGAGTTTCTTAGAGATTGTCATTCTAGCCACTAACATACTATAAAATTTTAAAGGATATTTATTGAAAAGAGCAAGCATGAAATGTCTGTGTGCTTTGAGCCACTGCACCCAGCTTTGTCTTGCCTTTTACCCTATAAAAATGTAAGCACAACTATACTCTTTCCCAAGGGCGAATGTTTCAGGCAACTTGTAAATAATCATACTAAGTTTGTGGAGGCTGTATCTAAGAATTAAGTTGAACAAAGAAGTATACAAAGGGAGGTCTAGAAAAGAAGTAATTGACAAAGTGGAACAGAAAATAAATCATTAGTTACTCTTCCTTCAACCAATATTTATTGAGCATGGTTCCTATGCCCAGAACTGTTTAAGAGGTAAACCATGTGAATGAGGCTCAGCCTTTTTCTTTTTCTTTTTTCACAGTAATGAATAAATCACACCCCTTTTATTAAATTATTTAATAAATAATTACTGAATACTTACTAGGCTTCTGGCATTATTGCTCAGTTGCAGGAGATACAATGGCAATAAAATTACAAAGTCCCCATTAACATGAAACTTAAGTTTCATAAGGGAGCCAGAGTGTATACAGATCCTAGAAGATGATAAACACTAGAAAAACATTAGCTTCTTTTTTTCCTTTTTTAATTTTTTTTCTTAAAAGTATGCCATGTGCAAAACCCTTCAAGATTATTAAAATGAAATGGGCTTATGGGAAGGTCTCCAGAACTTCCTGCAGCAAGTGAGGAAGGCAACGCGCATTTGCACTTGCAGTCAATCCTGAATGCCTCCCCTCTGCTTGGTTCTAGCATCTTCGGATAGCCCCAGGACCCTCACACAATGCCATTCAACAGTGCGTGTGACTCTTGAATTGAGTCAAACAACAGTTATTTGAAGATTAGTCTTCGTCTGTGTTTGTTGCAGTGGCAAGCCTAGTTGGTTAAAGCAAATAGAAGGAGTTAGAACCGGCTGCTTTGCTGATGGAGAGGATCCAGTAGACAGAGAACGATGGATGATGATATGGACGAAGTGGAAGATAACCAAAGGAATAAACAAACAATGCCAGGAAATAGATAACTGTCCAATCTTTCAACTTGCTAAATTCACCCAATGACTTCTAGTTTAGCATTACTCATGGCCCCAGAATGCACTATCCTTTCCAAGTGACCATGTCTCCCAAGAGTCACAGAGGGATCTGACCAAAATTGGGTCAATCCAATTCCCCTGCAACTTTTGAACTGAGATGTGGATGAGACAGCTGTGGAAAGCTGAGCCAAAGGATCACAGAGAATCTGAGCCAAAGGTTGCACCAACCCTGGCAAAAGCCCCATGCAAACTGGAATCATGAAGAAAGACCATCAATGAGCAAGTTTGTGCGTGCAGCAGAGGCTAGGGAAGACATGCAGAGAGAAGCAGAGATGAAAACCCAGAGAGAGGGGGACGAGCGGAGAGAGAGAGCGAGAACACAGCCTGAGGTTTTCCCGTTTTGCTTCTCTTCTCAGAGGCTGCCTGTGATTCATTCTTATATCTCCGTGTTTCCACAACAACCCCTTATTTTGGCATGATAAAATGTGAGTGGTTTCTATTGCTGACAACACAAGGATCCTGACTCCTGACCAAAAAAATAACTTAATGGTAAATTATTTCAGACTCAGAGTACTCTAAGGACAGTGTAAGCCCCATATGTAATTTTAACTTTTTTAGTAGCAACATTTTAAAAAGAAAGAAGAAACAGGTGAAATTAATTTAAGAATATAATTTAGGCCAGTAGATTCAAAATATCATTTCACCATGCAACCTTTTTTTTTTTTTTAATTAGACATTTTGTATTTTTCGTACTAATGTTCCAAATTCCAATGTGCATTTTACACTTAAAGCATATCTCAGTGTGGCGGTCCATATTCTAAATACTCAGTAACCACATGTGGCCAGTGGCCGCCACAGTGGGCAGCACCGTTCCACAAGCTTAGAGGGCAGAAAAGACCCGTGTGCATCCTCTACAGGGGCCTTGGAGAAGTGTGGGGAGACGCAGAAAGAGGACATGTGATAGGGGCTGGGAAAGTGAAGAGATGGACTAGACTTAGCATACACTAATGAGAATAGTGAGGTTTTGCACCAACATCATGCAAATCCTTAGCCAGATCGCCTAGTGTGTAGGTGCGCATGCTTTTCCGAAACAGATTTCATTTCTAAAGGTGGAATGAACATTCCATTTATCACCTTCAGTGCATTTGGAGCCCCTCAAAATCTGTCATTTTGCTACTTGTGGGAGGATTTTGTGACCTTTCTAACTCAGAGGCCTGTGATCTCTCTTTTATGGACTTAAACACCCCCAGAAAAAGGGAATAGATTTGTTCCCAAAGTCACCATCATTTTGGGAAGAAAAAAAAAGTAACTGCATCTAGACCTCGAATTCAGAGGTCTCTCTAATAAATGCCCTTCCCCTCATCTGATCGCTTCTCGTGAGCCCTCAGCGTTTCTTGGGATACGAATTTGTTTTTGGAGCCTGGTGGCATGACTGAACTAGCACCTAGAAGGCCTTATTTTCTCATTTGTCAGGAAGTTAAGAATCCACCCGAGGGAGTGGAGGTGCATAGAGAAACTCCAGCATCTGCCAGGAGCTAGTTAGGAAGAACTGGGAGTGTGTCACAGCCTCCGGGTGATCCGGTGGCCTCAGGCGGACAATACCTAAGGAGCAGGGACACCTGTTTAACAGGCAGGGTCAGGAATGTGTCTTAGCTGTCTTTTGTCCTCCCAACACTAGACTGGGTGTCTCCACGATTAAATGATGACTCAAAGTAGAAGAAATTACCAAATGAATGACTGGGCGCAGTGGCAACTTGGTGTGAGTTTATTACAGTCCTTTCTGCCATGATGCTAAGTACTTATGGACATTTGTGGGATGGAAGCACATATCTGCAGCAAAACACTATTCCTAACAGAATGATTCTCTCCCAGAGTACCTGAGAAACTTCACAGAGCCCTACAGGTCCTGACTTCCCTCCCAGATCGAGATGGGTGGGCAGAGAACTGTGGCACTCACCGCCTCTTCTGACTGCCAGATTGACCCCAGTATCCGCGTAGGCATTCAGATCCGAGGACACCATTGCCCAATCTCCTTTTCCCCAATAACTCCCACATCACACCCTGGGCTGTTTGTTTGTCACATTGGTCCTCCAAGATCGGGCAACGGGGCGGGGGGGGATTCTGAATCAGAGTAATTTAATGCAGCTTTGCATTCTGCCCAAATCGCACTCTGTTCTGTTTAACCTTTCCACTAATTTCCAGTGCTTTTCTGCATCTGTTATTACGTTGTTGTGGGGCTCTTTCGCAACCATTCACTCCCAGCTGTACTCTGGAAAAATGCAATGAGAGAGACCAAGACAATCATGGGTTTGGAGAGTCTATTCTCTGGCATCAGTCATCGCCCCTCTGGCAGCCAGCTTACAAGGGAATGATAGAGCAGCACAGAGCAGCTGTTCACCTCTTTACAGGTGGCAGACCCAGGCAGATGTGAAGAGAGAGAGACCCAGGAAAAAAAACAGTGTGTTTAATTGTCAACACTGTTTCTGTTCCTATGAAACAAGTTGAACCAAAGTCCTGTGACGCTCTAGGTCTTAAAGCTTCAGTGATTTGCCCTATTTACATGAGTTCAAATAACCAAGCTGTGGACGCTCTTTAAGCTTAGTCTAAAAGCTGCAGGATGAGGTGTCTGAGAAGATGGATTTTATTTAGGGCAGGTTTTTTGTTGGGTTGGTTTTCGCTTTCGGTGCTTTGAAACAGACCTTTTGCATGTTTTATAGACTCCGTTCCCAGTTACTGGTATGGGAGTGATTTGGGGCTGTTCTAGCGCGGTGGCTGAAACGAAAGCGGCTGCCCTGTTTTGTTCCTTCTTTTGTGCTGACTGAAGGCATGCTGACCACTACTTATTAGCTCTTTGATCTTTTTTTGATTTTTGAACATATGGTCAGGATCTTGCCAGTGCCCAGCCTGGCAGGCTGAAATTCTAGCGGAGTCAGGCCCATGTGATACACTGCTTTGCTCTGGGAAAAAAGTGAGTGTTGTGCAGAGCAAAGACTGATGCATATGAAACGCACCCACCAGCAGGAGAGAACATGTTTTCCTGAGTGTCTGCTAACATAGGATGGCTGCCTCTTCCTAAATTTAAAGAGCCATTTACTTAGAGTCATCCTATATAATAAAACCCTAAGATGCAAATGGACCAAATGGCAGAACGACCGGTTGCTATGACGTACACTGACCACCAGTGGGCAGACGCTCAGTGCAGGAGTTGCCCCTGGTGGTCAGTGCGTTCCCACAGGGGGAACCCCACTCAGCCAGAAGCTGGGCTCTCAGCTGGCAAGTGCAGTGGCGGTGGCCAGAGCCTCTCCCACCTCCATGGCAGTGCTAAAAACCCCTCAGGGGATGTCCACCTGCTGGCTTAGGCCCAGCGGGCAGGCAAACATCCCCTGAGGGGTCCTGGGCTGGGCACAGGCTGGGCTGAGGGACCCTCCCCCCCCCATTCCAGTGCACAAATGTTGTGCACCAGGCCTCTAGTTTTCTACAAAAGACTTGAAACTTCCAAATGTTGCCAAATACAGTAGAATTTGAAAGCTGTGTTCATGTAAGGGACTCTATTTCACAAATTAAAATGTGTTCAATTGAACCTGCTCTTGTTTCTTTTCTTTTCTTTTATTTTTGTGTACCTCTTGCTTTCTCTAAAGCAATATCCGTGTGGTACTTTATTCTATAAGAAATTAAGTCCACTACACACACCCTTTACATTTCAGCAACCCAGCTTCTTTTAATTGCACTTAAAGGTGCACTATGTACTACTTAAAAATCATCAAGCAAGAATATTGTTTGTTGAGTTTTCAATATGACTTTATTCAAAACTCTGCCATGTTAATGAAGCGTTGGTCATTTGTCATCCTAGCTTCTAATTATGCTCATAGTGCCAATGTCCAAGGCACCTATGAAAGAAAACAGTTCTAACCTTGGGACAGCAATAGAGGGTAATGCAGTAGTGGATGAAAGGAAGTAGGATAGTCAACAGGACTCTGACATACAGCAGGGTGCCAGAGGGACTGAATTT
>PVJC01011968.1:0-40515 GCA_004026665.1 Murina feae | reverse complement strand
TACTCTTCCTCGAGATGTTGCAGCATGCTTTTATCATTATTACAAGAGACCTAAAATTACTCCAGGAAGGTTGGAGGCCTTTTTGGGGACTGGGAGCAGTCAGGCATGGCCTGTTGTGCTAGCTAGCAGTTCACACGTGGAAGAGCAGTCCTCTTTGATGGGTAGGCACCTTGTTTTGCCTTGAGAGGAAAGTAAACATCCAAGCAGGCCCACGAGGACCACTCCTCTCCCTTCCAGCTTCTCTCCCAGTGACCACTGAGGTCACTACTGCACTCAAGAACCAGACAGTGGACCTTGTGAAAGGTAGGCTTTCCCATATCCCGGGACTCATATTAGAAGATCCTCA
Organism: Murina feae; assembly: GCA_004026665.1. Taxonomy (NCBI): domain Eukaryota; kingdom Metazoa; phylum Chordata; class Mammalia; order Chiroptera; family Vespertilionidae; genus Murina; species Murina feae. The sequence continues at coordinate 40,169 of PVJC01011968.1, read as the reverse complement.
TTGGTCTTCTCTTGCTTTTCATTTCCACATGTGGAAATGACTCCCCTTAGGAAAGAAGAGACTGCAGTGTGAGAATGGGTGATACTGAACCTAAGAACCTATATGTTCTAGTTTTTCAGACAGAACGTTTTATGTTAAGAAAGGAGTGTGAAAGGAAATTAGAGGAAAGGGTTAAATTTGCAGAAGAAAAACCAATTCCTCATGAAAGGCAAACAGAATTCCCAGGCTAATCATAATATAGTTCCTGTTTTTAGAAGGCCAAAAAAAATGGTATTTTGTTGGAGCCTGAATACGCCTCAGCAGCCACAGACATGTAGAAAGGCTTGAGAACCAAGGGTCATCCGGGTACTTACTGGCTGACACATTGGCTCCTGTGAGAACTGATGTCCCTTCCTATGTCTCACACTTTAACTGACCCAGCCTGACTCTGGCTCATGAAGAATTGGGTTCATTGAAGCTCTGGGCACCTGAATGAGAGCGAATCTACATTTCAGCATCTGAAAACTGAAACGGGAAGCAAACGTAAAAGGGATTGAAAGAGAAGGAAGATTTAAACATTTCCCTCACAGATATTCCTTAGAATGTGATGTTCCTGAGAATGTCTTCAAGTACAGGTGGACAGTGTTTTGGGGAGTGCATAGTGGAGGTGATGGTACCTGATGAAAGAAGAACAGAGTGCCCCAGGATTCACCTGCTACCCCGGGCACTATGCACAGTTCACTGCTCTTTATACTTCTGACTTCCAGGCTGTGTCTGAGGGCTCTGAGCAATGTCTCATCCTAACAGGTTTATTGCCAATCTTGACGTCTCTTCTATGTTGTCTTGTTGGTCTTTCTTTGCTTCGTTTTCTGTAGATCATAGTTGCTATCCGGTGATGCATGGGGGCTTTCTTTGCTCTTTCAGGCATCCAGCCGAAGCTCACATCAAACGTGGAAAGACAGGAAGGTCTATGGACCAGTAGTTTTCAGCAGTTCTTGTGGGGAAGTTCTGCATTGTGGTGCTTGATTGGTTTAATTCTTTCTGTCATTTGACTGGTGACATTATTCTGGAGCCTTTCTTATCAGGAACGACAAGCTAAATATTACTCAGATGGCTTGACAGAAAGCCTAGTGATAGTGGCAGTAGCCGGCACCATTGTTAGGCACCTTTGTATTTACTTGTCTTAAATCTTTCCTGAAAGATAGCTTAGCTGTTCTCCTTACTTTGAAAATGAAGAAATCGAGGCTTAGAGAGGGCAGTAGTCTTGCCTAAGGGTGAGACACCACTAGTGTGATGAAGGTTGGTCTTTCTGACTGTGTGTGTGTGTGTGTGTGTGTGTTTGCGGGTGCCTGTGCATATTGACACATGGTTAAAGCATTCTGCTTGGAAAAAAAAATCAGTGGATGATTGATTAACATAAGTCTTTAAAGAAAACGATACTTTAGGATATACCCCGACTTCCAATAACCATAGAAAAAAAGCTAGTCCTAGTCCTTTTTCTTAAATTCTCTCCTGATGAGAGATGTAAGTAAACACCAGGTTGAGCTACATGATTCAAGACTTTGGTCCTGGATGAGTTACATTCTAGGTAACAGAGAGAAGCTATTGAATTACTATTTGGAATCTTTGGAGACTCATGGATAATGAATAGGATAGGAACTGGAAAACTGAGATAGGCCAACTTTCTATTGAAAATATTTTCAAAAATAGGAGGACTATAGATGAGAGAGTTTGATGTAATTTCCATAAACTATTCTTGAACGGGTCATGCATGAAACAAGCAATTTGTGAGTACTTGGAGAGGAAAGGGGTGATCCCTAAATGCAAACACTGGCTCATTGAAAATGCCTTGTACAAGTAGCATAAATTGTTTTAAGAAAATTGCAAATTGCAAAGCCCAAGGAGAGTAAAAACAGTGGGCATGGTATATCTGCGTTTCAGGAAGAAATTTGACAATGTCTGTGTCCTGTCATACTTCATACTGAAAGCCTCCTGGACAAGATCAATAAATATGAACAAAAAAACAGTCAGATAGTATCATCCCCAGTTGGATGACTTCTCCAGCGTCCTTACAGTTAGTACTTCACAGGTCTGCTGACAGATTTCTCCTGTGGACTCTGTGCATTGGCCCCATAGTTATGACTTATCATAACTTAGATGAGGATAAGTAGAGAATGGAAACCAAAAATGTTAGGTGATGATTACTTTGGATGAGATGATGTTTCGGACAGCTCTGAATGGTTGAGACAATGGAACTAAATCCTAAAGGGGCATTGTTGGTTACTCACCCAATAATGTGAAGTTCTCTGGTTGCCAGGAATTGGACGAAGTCCTAGGATTAGGAAATGCACAAACTATAGGAAGAAGAACAGGGAGCAAATGGTATTCTGAAGCAGTGCTCTGATGGAGGTGAGCCCAGGACACTGGAGGAGCCCAGAGGAAATGACCTCATGAAGGCTTAGGCTGGATAGGTTTGAGGGGCTACTGCTGAGCCAAGTGAGACCTCCTGGAGAAGGTGATATTTGAATAGTTTTGAAGAGTGAGGGGCAATTGTCTGTAATCAATGTTGGAGTGAGGGTATTCCACATTCAGGGAGCACCCTTTATAATGGTCTCGTGAGCAGGAGCAGTGGGGACTGGTTGAGAGACAACGTGGAAAGCCAGTTTACAACGGCCATCAATGACTGGGAACTGGAGCAGAAATGTTACATGCCTTGCTCACTTGTCTGTTCCCTGCTGCTAGATGATGGAATGTCACTAGTGATTTTCATGTGACCTCCTATGAGGAGGCACTGCTCTGGTTGTTCTACATGTGTGGCCTCACTTAACCATCACAATAATCCAAGAAGATAGGTACTGTTATAACCTCATTGAAACAGGAGGAAACTGAGGCAATAGAGAGCGTTAATAACATGACTGAAACCCCTCAGAGCTGTTCAATGTCAGGGCCAGGAACTGAACGTAAGTGAAAGAATGTCAGATTCCTTTTTGTTCATCACCACTGGTCAGGGAATACGACAGCTAAGAGGGAAAAATGTGTGCAGGGAATGGAATAACAGGGAAGTTATGAGCAACCTGGCTCTGTGCAGTACTGGAGGGCACCTACAGCTGTAGGTTGGATGCAACCAGGAAATAGCGACAGGATGGGGAGGCGACTTTCCAAAGAGGAAGATGAGCGGGCATTACCTAGAGGATAATGTGGGGTTAAAAGTGGATTTTGTTTTAAGATGGAAAATTGCATTTACATGCTTGAAGGGAAAGACTAAGCAGAAAGAAATTGGTTTAGGAGTCAGGAGACTGAAGACGTTTTGATTGAATTAGTGTTCTTGCTACAAAAAGTAAGGAAGGGAGGGAAGAAGGAAAAAAAGTAACTATTTGAGCATTTAGGGTATGTTAATTAGCCTAACTTGGTGATTATTTCACAATATATATATGTATATCAATACATTGAGCTGTACTTTAAATATATACAATTTTCGTTTGTCAATTATACCTCAATAAATCTGTGTAAAAGATCCCTAAGGAGGCAGAGGTAATAGAATACAGAGCAGCCTGAAGGTCATTGCTGGGACCTGAGGAGGGAATGTCACCTTCTAAACTGGAGGAATGAGGACTGTGGCGTGAGCATGTCAACCGAAGAGGGCTGGTCGCTATAGACTAAGACTCAGGCCTTATGCTGAGAGTAGCTCACTGAGTGGAGTGGCATTAGCCGACCTCAGTAAGCCTGTCGCATAACTTTTCTAGACACTGGCTTCTTTTTGCCAAAAACAGTTCTCACTGGACTTGACTCTTCTGCCTCTTTTTTTCTCTTCTTGTGTAGAACCTTCATTTCTAACCACTGGTTGTGTCTGTCATGAGTGGTACTTTTCCATTTAGGAACATACGGAAGATCCCTGAGAGGATCTGCTCGACTGGAGGTGGGATGGGAAGTGATTACTGCCGTCAGTTCATCCCCAGGAAAGGACCAGCATGGGGACGGGGAGGGGAGGCAATGAAGGACATGGAGGTGGGGCCAACCAGGAAGTGGGTTGGAAGAAGTTGGCTTGTTAAACAAGCCCAGCAGATAAAGATTAGAGTAACCGTGACAATGACAGGTACTGGCAGAGGCACTCAGGATTTGGGGAGGAGGGAGGTGGAAGGAGTTGGCTGGGTGTAAGCACAGAGTTTTTGAAAAATGCTACTTTTTTCCTCGGGGCTTTAGGCTGTTTAGAGCCCAGAGTCACCTACAGGGACCAGAAGGGCAAGAGGCCACAGAGAGAGCAGGTGCAGTGGGTCCAGCTGATTCAAAGAAACCCCTGAGGACTGAGCAGGTTCCTAAATGGGAGGTGAGAAGAGGAGGGGAGATTCGGTCTACCCCTGTGTTTTCCAGGCACACAGGCTCCTCTTTTTACGACCCTCAACTGAGATATGTTTTTATTGATTTTGAGACAGAGAAACAGAGAGAGAGAGAGAGAGACAGAGACAGAGACATAGATATGAGAGAGAAACATTGATTGGTTGCCTCCTGTTTGAACCCCAGCTAGGGACTGAACCCACAACCTTTTGGTGTAAGGAACCATGCTCCAACAACTGAGCCACCTGGCCAGGACCAGGCACACATGTTCTGCTCAGTTTTTCCTACTTCCACTGGGGCAGCAAAGACGGCACAACTCCCTGGGCTTTTTGCTTTTCATTTCCTCAGGGCATCACATTTTCACTTCTGAACAATGAGACATGAGCCTGTCAAAACAATTTTCTGAGGATGCTCAGTGTGTATGCATGTGGTGTGTGCAGCCTCTTCGCCCACCTCAGGCCTGCAATTAACTAAGCATTTCTTGGAAGTTTTTTGCCCTCCCTATATTATATTGTGAATCACTTCCATAGCTGCTTGAGAATCACTATCAATTTAGAAAGTAGATACTATAAAAATATGTGAATTCAGTTGATCCTTGCTGAGTAAACTCAAAGCACCTGATTGGGAAGTGTAAGAAATTGTCATGATTACACACACACAATGCTTTTGGCTTAAGTATCTTCTCATCACACGCAGTATGATCTCACCCGTAATAGTGTCGGCAGCACTGTTGGGGAGGGATATAGCCGACTTTCTCTCAGCCTAATGTCAAGTGCTTTGCAAACATGGCTTTGAGAGCCCACTCTCTTTCTCTCTTCTAACCAGATGGCCTCCCTTCAAGCTTCTCCCTGTAGAAATACATGTTAGAGCCGCGTCTACTTGGGCCACAGCCTGAGGTGCAGTGAACCTCAGGGAGATCTGAGCCCCATGCTCCCCCACAGGCTCTTAGGACCATGTTGATGCTATCGGTGTAGGGGGCACGGGTGTCATTTCTGAGATTTTTGCAGTTTTGATTGGGGAGGAGGCGGTAAAGTAGATTCACATCCATTTCCACATCTCTTTCCCTCCAAATTAGCATGTTAAACCTAAGCTATTGGGAAAAGAAGGTTCATTTGCACAAAATGAACTTTTCAAAAAAAAGTTGAAAAAACAAACAAACAGGACTAGTGCTCTTTTTTCCAAGGTGTCATAAATAGCGGAAAAGAGAAAGCATTCCGAGGACTGATTTCCCCAGGGTGCAGGGAAGAGCTGCTTCCAAGCTGGAAAAAGTAAACATGGTTTTCCAGTTCACTATAAGCTTAAAACTCCTTTTTTAAAAAAAAAATTTTAAAAACCCCACCAACTTCTGCAGTCATCTTGTTCTTCTCAGCTATGTTCATAAACATGTATGTCTGTCCAGCAGTGTTGAAGAGAGTTCCCAGAGCCTGGGAAACAGGTTCTACATTGAGATTTCATTGGTTTAGCGAGATGTCCTGAGCCAGTGACTTCAGTGTGGCTTCACGCTGTCCACTCCAGACAAGGGAAATAGGACGCTGTGCTGTGGGAGGTAACTGGCTAACTGCCTCAAGTGGAGGGAAAACAGTGGAAGATGGCATATTATCTCCTGTCTGGATTATTGATTAGATGCTCTCTCTAATACATTTCAGATGCTTAACTAACACACTCTTTAATAATTACTATAACCACATTCTATCTAATACATTTCATATACCTAACTAACACACTCTTAACCAAACTCTCTCTAATACATTTCAGATGCTTAACTAACACACTCTTAAATAATTACTGTAACAGGAAGGACAGGTGGCTGTAGTGACTGGGTGTGAGAGGAATGACGAGTAATGTATTACGCTGATTTCAAGGTCCTGACTTGAATGTTTTGTTCTTGTAGGAAGTACAGGTTGCGGGACAGGTGTAGAGGGACATGGGCACAGCTTTGGACATTTTGAATGTGAGCTGTTCACTTCTGGCTCGTCCATCAGGAGGGAGGTCTCAGGCAGAGATGAAATGTTGGGACTCCTCCCCATTGGGAAGTAGAGAAAGCGTGAAACTGGGTGACTTCTAGGGAAATCAAGTGGAGAAGAGGGGACACCAGCAGTTACTGAGGGAAGAAGGGGATCCTGAGAGGAAGAGGGGATAGAAAAATCAGGAATGAATAACTCAGGAAACCAAAGGAGGGAATTGAGGTAATGGAGAGGATGTGGCGACCAGCCTAGGTAGCTGTAGAAGGGACTGGGAAATGTCACTAGAGCCTTGGCCTTGGAACAGAACTGGTGGACTTGGTGGGAGGTTTCCTGGGAAAGGCAGGGGGACCAGGGGATGGCGCATACAGTGAAGGCAGCATTCAGTGAAGGCGCAGGGGAGTGCGGGCACCCAGGAAAGAGGTGTGAAGAGTCAGACGACAACTTTCCTTTCTTTGTTTTTGAGATCTTGGAGAATGTTTATTAATAAACCCGAGAGAAGAAATAAAAATAAAAGGGAAATGCTTAAAAAAACAAATAAACAGGTTATATATGCAGAAACACAGGCAAAATATGTGGAGCCCATATGGCTGAAAGACAAAGAAGGTAGGGAGATATATAACTGGATGAGAGAAGGAGAAACTTATGGGAGTTAGGTATTAGGAAGGGGAAGATAAAGGAGGGGAGATAAAGGGAGGGAAGAGGGGAGGAGAAACTAAGAGGAGGGAAGGAAAAGATGTTGAGGAGTTAGTCCTATGAACAAACAGTATATTAAGCAACTCTAAAATCCACTCAATGTAGGCTCTGAGGCAAGTTCATTTCAAAATTAGAATTTAAATAAAAAACTGCACAAGTGTAAACACTTAGTCTCTTAGATTCTGGAGATGATTGAAGCTAAATAGCTCTTTTAAGAACAGCACTGCATGGAAAATAACTAGGTTCACACAGTCCCGTTTAACATCTAAAGCTCTTTCCTGAATGGCTTCTTTGTCAACCTCAGGCTGGAGGAGTGTGATTCCTTTTTATTTGGTGAATTCCTTAATTGGATTTTGTTTGCCAATCTTACTTTATCACATTGTGAGATTTTAATAAATCATTATAATCATTTCCCTTATGTCTTTCAAAAATAACCTTTCTGATGGTTCCCGAATAGTACCCCCCCCACCCCGAGTTTGCATCATGGGGTTATTAGCGTAGCTTACAAGTGAATTAGCAAAGGGCTGTGCGGCCAAGGGTCTGTTTCCCTCATTTCCTAGGCGCAGACGTAGAACCTGATAACCAGGCGCCCCTGAGGTCATGCTTGGCTGGGAGGGCTCAGCGGTCTTGGCATATTATCTCCTGTCTGGATTATTGATTAGATGCTCTGCTTGGGAGCAGGGGAGAATGCTACTCTCTTCTTGGTTAGTAAGGCCTCTGCAGGAAACAGGTTTGTGGGAGATGCATGTGCACCGGCGGTTCTATTGCATCCAAAGCTCCGATTCTTCTGTCTGTTATTGTTGAGAAAGAACTTAATTAGTTTAACTGATGTGCTTGGTGAATGTCTGGCTCCAAATGCATCTCTCCTAAAACCTTCCATGATTGACCTTCTGCAAGGTCAAGGGGCTTTCTCAGTCACCCATTTAGGAACCGGACCACGGACCCAAGCCTCTTCCTTCGAATTTCCAGTGTTTTCCAGCTGGCCGCTTTGCTTGGAGACACCGACGCTTAGAGTGTAGACGGTCCATTTCTGTGATCCTGAAATGTAATAATTCCTTACAAAGATGACAATGGATCTGTCCTCTCTGCAGCTTCTGTTCACCTTTCCCCTTTCCAGCTGTTCTCTGGGACACATCTGAAATGGGCGTAGGTGAGGGTGACCTTCCCAAGGCCTGCCCGGCTGTCACAGCCTTCTTGCTGGTGGAGAGTTGGGCAAGCAGGTTACTTTGGGGAAGGGACATTGACTGCAGTTTCTAGACTTGGCTTGTTTATTCGGCAATTCAATGCCCTCAGAGAATGAAGAGCGTTCATTTTAATTTGTCTCCAGTTTGTTCCATTTATGAGCAGCCAAGCCAGAGATCTCAATTTAGACGTAGAAGTAATTTTAAGCTTGAAAAGTTTTGCTCACTTGCCTCTGTTCTCTGACCTTCTCTCCCCCCTCAAATTAAAGGCGACCATCTTGAGGCCATCTGGGCGGGAAGGCAACAGCCTGGATCTAATCTCCGCTCAGGCTGGCTCCCTCGTTTGGTGGCATACTTGCAGTGGGAGGTTTGAGAAAGGCCTTGCATCCGAGTAATTTTTCCATTTATGTTTCTTTCTATTTTGAGTTGGTTTTTGCTACTTGTAGCTAAAGGCTTTCTGATTAATGCCTCATGAGGCTGGAGGCTCCTCCCCCCCCTTTTAAAATTCTTCCTCCTTGTACCTGCAACATCTAACATGGACTGCCCAGGTGCCAACTGCGTATTTGTTTACTTGAGTGAGTGCGTGTATACAGAAGCTTAGGACCAGAACTGCCCACGAGAGCGAACCACAGCAGTGACTTGCCTAACATAAAGGAAAAGGCAATGTGGGAGGAAGGAGGCAAATGGTTCAAAGCATGTGTTGTTTGAGATTTTCTGCTGCCTGTCAGAGAAGCCTAAAGTTCCTGCATCTGCCATGTGTTTCATTTTGCTACAATGGGGAGCAGCATGACCTCTCCAGGCCCCTGCTGGTGATCGCAGCCCCTCCACAGGCTGTGGCTGCTGGGGTGGGGTATAGCCAGCTCTCCCAGGACCCAGGGGGAAGCAGCTGTGTCTGCCTCCGCCTTTCTCCGCTCCAAAGTTGGCAAACGCTGGTCATGCCGTGGGTCTATTTATAGCAGGCACACATCTCACCACCTTGTTCTTTTCTTAGCATCAGCTTGACATGCTATCAATTATCCATGAGGTGAATGACAACACTAGGGACGTTGTTTGAGGCAGGTGCCCCGAGGTGAGGGAGTGGGGTGGGTGGAGGTCACATGGGGACAGCTCCAGATGAAAAGGGTAAAGTAGATATTCCTTGCTGTGCTTCAGCCACTGAATGATTCCTGTCAGCTCAGGGGGGGAATCCCGGGCTGGCTGCTCAGCGGACTCTGCCTCTGCCCTTCTTATCTGTGTCTGCTGATGTTTGAAAAGACCCAGTGCAGGACCCAGAGATGGGGATCATTTTTGTTATATTCTCAGGTCATAGGGGGGAGCGGTGGAGGTACGGCCTGTCCAGGAAACTCCTGGGGAGGCAGAGGGGGCAGGGACTGGACCCCATCCTCCACCTGGAGTGTTTCTGGTGGGAGGACAGATACAGGAGCGCCTGAGGTGGTGCATGCTCTCTCCGTCCCTGTCCCTGGCCGACTGTGTCTCCCCACCTCCCTCACATACTCTATCTTGTCCTCTTGGATTCTGGATTAGGCTTTTGTTGTTGTTTCGCTGCTGCTGTATTGTTGCTTCTCACTGACAATTTACAACTTAGATTTCCCTTTTGGAAACAACGTCTCCTCTTCCTTTTCTTTTAAAAAATATTGTAACAGAATCATTGATTGCCTCATTTCAGTGGGACTGGCTGCCCTCATGTCCTTTTCTTATTTATCTGCCGTTCATTCGGGGCTGCTCTGTAGGAGCTGGGATTTGCTATCGGAGCTGTTGTAAGATGCTGATGTCATTGCTTTAGCTCAGGAGTTGAATTGCTCATGAAGGTAGTAGCACAGGGACCTCTGCCTTATCTGTGACCTCTTAGTATCACCCTTCCAGCCCAGGTCCTCTGTCACGGAGGACTGTGAACCTGAAAGAGGGAAAGACCAAATGCTAGTTAAAGAGGATGGCAAGCGAATTTGGGAAACATTCTCTCAGCCTTGCCTTTGTGTATAAACTGGCTCAGACCTTACACCCTGTTTCTCTCTAGGTTTTCTTGACGCCCCTCCTCCCACTTCCCATCTTTCTTTTGCCAGTGAGGGACTAACCCATCCCCTTCATGTGTGTGTCTGTGGAGGCGGCAGTGAGGGGGGTGTGCTGGGTCCTGAAAGACCATGAGGTCCTCGCAAAGGCTCCTAAATCCATGTGGTGGGCCCTCCAACAGTAGCTGTCAGACCCACCCAGGGATCCCGGCTCCAAGTCTAATGCCATCTGCTCAGCTAATCCACTTTCTGGGCCAGTGTCTAGCGCCAGAGTGTGTCTGGATCTGTGAGTGTCCTGGTGCCATTTACACTGACTCCAAGTTCCTGGGGATCAGCTTGCAGCCTTTGTTATCTGTTGGCAGAGGCATCCTGTCTTTTTCTTTCTCCCTTTCCCGGGAGTCAGACCACTCGAGTTTAATTCGGTTTATTATTTAGGAACCTCATGGGGAGGGGTTGTGGCAATTATGCCGAGCACAACACCCAGCTTCCAGGCGGATGCTGTGTAAGTTGTGTCTTGTGGGTGCACACAGGAGTCCACAAGGTACCAGCTGTCCGGGAGGGATGAGTCTCGGGTGGAGGGATCTCTTTTGCAGAAGCTGCAGGAGCCAGGACAGATGCCCAGTGCCAGCGTCTGAGTCCTCGGATGGCTGGTGAGTGAAGAGGAACTTCTGACTCTTTGTTCTCAGTGATAGCCAGAAAAGGTAGTTGATAAATATTAGGCCTTTATTTTTCCCCTCTTCATAGAGCAAAGTGTGTGAACTAAGACCCCTCTTTACACCTTTGTGGGGAACTGATTTCTCTCTTATTTCTGTACTGATTGTGTAATGGAAGTGATGGGCGGTCACTACCCACAATTTTTCATAATTATTTGCCCACTTCTTCCCTTGTTTCCACCCAGAGTTTATTGCCCAAGGAGAAACCTTTCTGGAACAGGTGAGGGGAGGTTTGTTCTAGGCATAAGTTTTAGAAATAGCTAGAGTTTCAGTCTAAATGTTATTGTGACAAGATTTATGGTTTTGAAACATATTGATAGATTGTTTGTGGTTACATATTTAAATCCATAGTCAGTCATATGTATATAGTATTTAATATAGTTAAGTGATTGGCTAGGGTCTAGCCATAATCAATAAACAGAGTTATTGCTTTAGTTTTTTAAAATTGTTATTATCATGTTATTATTATCTATTTTATTAATTTGCTCCTTTAGAGTCAAAATAGGATCGAAATGCTTCTCATTGAGACTGGCAAAATGATAAAAATTGTTCTTGTTTTTTTTATGTTCTGAGATTTAATTCAGGAATTGGAAAACTACAGTCCATAGGTCAGTATGGCCACTGGCTGTTTTTATAAATAAAGTTTTATTGAAACACGAGTACACTGCAGAGTTAAGTAGCTGCAACATTGACTCTATGGCCCACAAAGCCTAAAATATTTAGCATTTTATCTTTAACAAGCGCAAGTCGTTACATTCTGGCTTGCCTTACTTTTTTCCTTTATGTATTTTCAAAAGGTGTACAGTGATACAAAATATCTAGAGGGTCTTTTTTTGTTGAAATTTAATCGACATACAACATTATATTAGTTTCTGGTGTGCGACATAATGATTCGGTATATATAAGGGGGTCTTTGATGGAAGAAGGAGTCATTATCTGTAGGCAAGGAAATTCTAAACCAGTTATTAAAGCAGGAGAGAGACACTGAGCCATGTAGAGGAACACATCGGATGAAAATGTACGAAAAAATACCCAAGAAATATTTGCAGGCCCCGCCAAGTGCAAGGCAGGCAGCCTGCCAGGTGCTCTGAGATGCTCAAGTGAATGGACTAGGTCCTGTCCTCAGAGAGTTAACTTTCCGGTAGAGAAAGCTGCTGCGATAACCAGGATGTCTGACAGGCTCTAATCGTGTCTGCAGAAAACGTCATTGCTATGACATTCAAGGACATAAAGTGACTTCTGTAGCCAGTGTCATGGCGGAGACTTGGGACTGGAAATGAAGGACGGAGCGTGGATGCTGGTGATTGCTTCTTGGATCAGTAAAGGAGGTCTTTCCCCGTGGCTTCAGCTTCCGCAGAAGCAGACTTTGGCTTCCGTGTAGAGGAGGGTTGGTTTTCCAAAGAAAGAGTAGGAGGAGCATTAGCCAGTTATTTGGCATGAGATTCAATTATTATAGACTCAGAGATGCCTCATTTTAGGCCTTAGATAGGAACAAAAATATGATTATAGCCAAAGTAAATTAGGATTCTTCTACTATTATCTTGCTCATTTTACAGCTGAAGAAACTGGGGCCAGGAGATCCAGTTAGCTGTATAATATTGCCTCTGGAACTTGGGACTTCTGACTGCCCGGTCTTTAAATTCCTCAACGGCCCCTCCCTCCCCCCTTCCCCCTTCCTCCCCCTCCAACTCCGGTTTTTAAGTCAGAGACTCTGTGGTGTGTAGAACATCTCAGTGTTATTAGCATAAAGTGTTTCTTGGCCTTAAAGGTGTTCATTCGCACGCCAGAAGCCCAAGTGTTGCAAATGGGGAGAAGGGGGTTGACAAAGCCCCCAGGACTCTCTTTTTTCCCAGCTGCCCCTTGGGACAGCTTATGGGGCTAGACTTTCTCAGGCTGGTGGGCTCCTCTGCTCTGCTAGAGTATCCCTGCTTTTTACTGCTGCTGTAGGGTTTTATTTGGGGTGATAGGGATGGGTAGGTGGGAAAATGGCCCACAGATAATGAGGGGAACCTTGAACTTCCATTTAACTGCCTATCAGTAGTCATTTATTCATGTATTAGATATTTATTGAGCACCTACTAAATATTATTAATACCTCTACTGTGATTTCTCTAGGCCTGTGGTCTCCTCCCTTGCCCTGGCTGAGGCTTGCCTTCTTTCCTGATTCTCCTTGACCTGAGGTCCTCTTGTTAAGTTTCCTGTCCTGTTGCCTCTGGGAAGGACACTCTGACGCCAGTTTTGTGTCCTTGTGCTGGCCACTGTCTCTCGTGACACTGTGCTCTACTGTCTACATTTTCCCGGTCTCTGCAGCCAGTTCTGCTCCTGTTTCCCAGCTCCGACTCAACCCCACTGAGTATGTCATGCTCTAGATCCTGGGTCCCACCGAAAGCCCACTCCCTGCAGGGATCAGCTCCACCCTTGCCTGTGTCCGCAGTCAGAACCTTTGGCACATCGTTTCCACTTCTGGGGTGGCATTTGTTCACTGCACATCATCCACTCACTTCACAGTGTTCCAGTCAGGCACACCTGGTGAAGAAAAGTCCCTATTCTCACAGCTCATACACTTGCCAGGATGAGGATTTTGAATAACTTCAGGGACCCTGACTTCTCTTGTGTAAAATGATGACTTTGAAATCGGTAAGCCTAAATATCCCTTTTAGCTCAAACATCCAGCCTATAAAATTTCTTATCTCCCCCCTCCCACCTCACTTCTTCTGCCTGCAACTGATTGATTAGTGTTCAGCTAAAATTATAAAAATAACCAGGAAATTTTACACAGCCTCCCCCACCCCCCCACCCCCCAAAAAAAATGAAAGAGAGAAAAACAAGAATCATTTAGATCCTGGATAAGATGGGCCAGTTAAGGTACTGAAGTGAGAAGTGACAGCCATTTGATGTCTGTGGCTTGAGTGGAGACTTTGCTTGGGGAAAATTACGAGTCTCTAGAAGTGATAGAGGATGTAACAGCTAGGGAGAGAGGGGAGGGGGTAGAGAGCTCCACAGTTCTCACCTAGTCTTAGTGTTCTGCTCTTGTGCTTGCAAATTGAGGAAACACAAACAGCTGACATGTTGTGATCTGCACATGGCAAGAAGAGAAAGAGGGGCTGTTTATCTTAAGTGAAGTTAAGAATCTTGTTTTATTGCTTTATTGGTAACAGAATGGCTAGAGCTGGGTTCATAAATATTTGATGATCATTCTGGATATGGCAGCCATACATTTCAATTTCAAATGCTACATTCTGTTGTCTCCATAGATAATCCTACAGCCATAACTTACATGTTCATATTTTGGTTCAGAAAATATAATTACTGGTTGCTGTTATTGTCTGTGAAGCATGATACTAAATTATCTTGTCATTCAACTCAATTTTTGTTGTCATCTGCCAATTTTATTGGAAGAAACCAGTAACTTAAAAATTATAAAATGTAATTCCAGTCATAATTTTCTCCCCTTACCAGGTGTCTTTACTCTCTCAATTCTGACTAATATTCTTCTAAAGATCTTGAAAGAACTGAATCATGTTTGTGTGGTGAGATTCAGTTGGGAATGGTAGATTAAAATAAATTTCTGATGGTATATAAACAGTATACTATGAGACTTCAAGTGAGCAAAAAATGCTGTTTCGTTGTGCTAAACCAGTTAGATTCCAGGGTTTATTTGTTACAGCAACATACTCTAGCTAGTCTATTCTAATAAATGCAAACCCATTTTACAGACAAGGAAGTAAGGTCTTTAAAAATTAAAAAATAGGAAAGTATGCAGAAGAAAATAAAAATTCTCCAAGGCTTCCTTTTTTTCAAGGATATAAGCTGTCAAGAGGCAGAGATAGTGTCTGTCTTATGTAGTCCCTGTTTCTGCACCAAAAAGTACTTGGCACAAGCTCATTAAGTATTTGTGGGATGAATAAATTACTACTTTATGTATTTCTTTCAAGTATTTTTTCTACATACATATGTAAAAAGATTACATATTAATGATTACATTTACATCTTTGAATCATAGTCTGTGTTCACTTTTGTGCTTGACTTTTTCATTCCAACTATAGAATATACTTGGAAGTATTTAGAGGACCAGGAAAAAAATATAATGAAAATAGCACTTTATCTGTATCTATATCTATATCTATATCTATATCTATATCTATATCTATATCTATATCTATATCTATATCTATATCTATATCTATACCTAAACAATTTAAGAATGTTTTGTTTATATTTCAACTCTTAGTGATTAAGAAATTTGGAGTTCATCCTTTCTTCTTGTGCCTTAGTTCACAATTTCCAGACCTGTGTTTGTAGATTCAGCATTACGTGCAGATAGTCAGTGTTTGATGATGATAGATGATGACTGTGATGATGATGGTGATGATGATGATGATGATGATGATGATAGTGATAGACAAAATTAAGAGCTCAGATTCTGGCCCTGGCTGGTGGGTCAGATGGTTGGAGCATTGTCCAGTACACCAAAAGCTTGTGGGTTCCATCACTGATTGGGGTGCGTACAGGAAGTAACCAATCAACGTTTCTGTTTCACATTGATGTTTCTCTCTCTCCCCTCCTCTTTCTCTAAAAGAATATATATAAACTAGGGGCCCGGTGCACAAAAATTTGTGCACTGGGGGGGGGGTCCCTCAGCCAGGCCTGTGCCTTCTCCCAGTCTGGGACCCCTCTGGGGATGTCCACCTGCTGGTGTGCCTGACCAGCCTGGGTGAGGGGCCAATGTCTGTTTGCAGGCTGGCCAAGCTCCCCAGTGGAGACCCTCACCCCAGGGGGTGTAGCAAGCCTGGGTGAGGGGCTGAGGGCAGTTTTTAGGCTGGCCACAGCTCCCACTGACCCTACGGGCCACCCGCCTGGGAAGCTGAGGCTGGGGTGGCGCTGGCCACCCCACGGCCTCCTGGGCGGGGCCCGCGGGCGTCTGGCCACCTTATCCCCGCGCCCCGGAAGGCTCCCGCCCGGGAAGCCCAGGCTGGGGTGGTGCTGGCCACCCCATGGCCTCCTGGGTGGGGGCCGCGAGGTTCAGCCGCCTGATCCCCGACTCCCCCCCGCCAGGCTCCTGCCTGGGAAGGCATCCGCAGGCCCAAGGCGCTGGAGGCCTTCCCAGGCAGGAGGCTCCCAAGATGGTGGAGGCTGCAGCCCCGGAGAAGCTGTACACCGGGGCTGCGGCCTCCGCCATCTTGGCTGGGCTAATTTGCATACAGCAGCTCTGATTGGCTGGTGGACCTGGCTTACCCCCGTCCTGGAGAAATGGTTAATTTTAATATTTCGCTTTTATTAGTTAAGATATCTCCAGCCATCCTCTGGTGAGGATTAAAAAAAAAAAAAGACCTCAGATGCTCAGATTCTGGAGCTGGAAGAGCCTGACTTTGAGTGTTTTCTCTCCCACAGTAATAGATTCTGTGACCTTGGACAAGTGTCTTATGTATTATAACTTGATGCTTTATAATTCCCTTTCTGTAAAATGGGTCAGCTTTTATTAGGACAGCCTAGCTATTGTCTAGACGCTGCCATAACAAACCTGGAATCTAATTGGTTTAATACAGCAAAAGAATGTTTTTTGCTCACACAAAGTCTGACTGAAGTCTGGAGGGGTGGGTGGGGGTGAGAGGGTGTGGAATGCTCTCCTCTCTCTATTGACTCAGGATGCAGGTCACCTTCTTCTTTTGATTCCGCCATTTCGTTGCAATGTGTGATCTTTAGCCACAAAGGAGAAGAAAGACTGGCGATGGCGCCCAGCCCTTAGGTGCCTTGACATAAAAAATTGGCACCTCAGGTGTCACTTCTGCTCATGGGCACTCAAGTACGGGGCCGGAAGTAAAGTGTTTGGATCCCTAGAAGGAAAGGAGGGCCAGGAGTGGTGAGAACTCACGGTTTTTACAACATAGTCTAGTACTAGTAGCTTCAGTCAATAGGGTATTTATATACCAGGGCTCTCATTCTGTGAGCATTATGTTGGAATAATCCAAACCTCCACCAGCCTGTGATAAAAAAAAGTAGATTGCATTTTCTTTTTTCATCTTAAGTTATTATGGCAAGGAGCCTCGGTAGGCAAATTGCTAGAAAGAATTCCCCTTCAAAATACATTTCATTGAGGAATGTGCAGGGTCCTGCCTCCTGGGTATTCTCTAAGAGGGCTCTTAGTTTTCTCACTTGGTGACCTCATCCTGCTTCATCGCTAACTCTGGCGCCACGGAGAGGACTTGTGCTGTACCTGTCCCATCCTCGGTGGGTGGCCACCACTCTGTCCTCTTCCTGTGTCTCCCTCGCTCCCTTCAGGACAGCCACCATGAGGCTCAGTTCAGAAGAACATCTGAAGCCCCGAGGATAAACAGACAACCCCAGACGATAGCTTATAGCTGTTGCCAGACGTGGATGGTCTCACAGAGCCTCAGACCTAAACCGAGCTTCGGAGTCTCTTGTTCTGCTGATTCTGGACTCACCTCCAGCTCCCCCCACAGTAGGCACTGCCTCAAGCCTCTACATGCTTGTGAGTCCAGACACAAGTTCCCTGCCTGATGTCAGGCATTTTAAAAAGCCTCTGGATTACTTCTTCCAGGATGACTGCCTTGAGAATCCATTTTCCTCCAGTGAAGATTTCACAGTGTGGCTGTCTGCCATGTCCCTGGCAATACAATGCAGTAACTGATAGTGCATTGCTCCAAATCTGGATTCTTCAGGCTCAATACACAAACCACAAAGGTGGGCTTCTGTGGGGTCCAGCAGCCAGAGGATGAGGGGGTAGGGGGTGGGGAGGGGGATGAGGGGTGTTTGTGAATAGGACTTCACTGCCCTCCTAATAGTCCAGCTTCTATTTCCCGAGAGCAGAAACCTGGACAATGCAAATGTGATGTCTCAAGAACAAACCGGAATCTCACAGATTGATCCGTTCTCAATCCAGTGTGGGGAGAAATAGCAAAACAAAGCCACAATTTTACCTCTGCACATATAGTTCTGTTCATGCAGCCAATTTCCACTATTAAATAGACACTCAACATGTCAAGTCTGAAATTTTTACACTGGGTTTCTTCTGGGGATTCAGGCTTTCCCAAAAGAATGGGAAGGAACTTGTCCTCCGTCTGCGTGAATCAAAGGCTAAAGCAGTCCCCCCCCCCCCCCCCCGCACCCCATGACAGAGACTAAAACTGCTCCAAGGAAAATGCATACCCTTCACTTTCTAAGGCAGAGACCTACACATGGATGTTCTCACAGATTCACAGCCATTTCAGTCTGGTTCCCACTGGAATCTGCTTCCGTTAGGTATTAGGATTATAATGAAACAGCCTCACATTTCCATTCCTTATCTTTCCTTGCATCCCTTTATACAACAAACTCCATTTTATACAACATTTTAGTTCTGCCGGGATTACTTCTGGGGTCAAGCCCTTTTTCCTGACTCAGACACTTAATTTTTCCTTCCCAATTTCAGTTTCTCTCTCAGTAATTTATTCTCTTTCTTTAAATAACAGTGAATGAAACATAGGCTATTTATATACCGGGGCTTTCATTCTGCGAGCATTTCCTTTGTGGTTTGTGTATTGATCTCAGCATGTGGGTCTGAGCCTGTTTCTGGTCAGGAAATAACTTTTGTGTGCACAAGGGTCTGCGTGTTCGGGTCCTGTGAGTCTGTGGGGAAGAGGGGCGGTGATGCAGAGCTCCGTGGGTGCTCGCGTGCACACCTGGCTGTGGCAGTGGCCTGGGCTGGCTCTTTGGCACGTCCTCAATTGAAGGAAATTCTGTTTCTGCCCAGAACAACCTCAGGTTCTCTACGGCTCCTTCTATTGCAAGGGGACCCTAACTGGGAAGGATTTTAAAGTTCTATTTCTTCCTTTTTCCCCCTCCCTTTTGGAGGTAAAAGCTCACCCCCCTCCTGCCAGAGCTGACAGAATTGGATGGCAGTAGGTGGGTGAGGGGGGTGGAGGTGGCAAGAGGAATGGCAGTCATCAATTTGGGAACAGTTTCTGAGCCAAAGAACTGCCTTTGGCATTTGAGAACAATATGAGAGAGTTTGCCTCTCCAACCGCCCCCCCCCGCCGCCCTCCCCCCCTCCCCCCCCAGAAGGCACACTGGAAATCTGACTCAAGCCAGGAACTATTTATGGGAGATCATTATTAAAAACAGATATTTGATTTTTCAGTTAGGACAGGCATGGAGAGATTGTGAGTTTGGTCACTAGAGCTTGTTGGACACTTCTGGTCACTTTGCTCCAGCTACCCATGAGGCAAATGTGAATTCTTGACAAGAATCTTTTTAAGAATCACAGTTGTGCTTCTGCATGGTATTTGTAGATGTAAAAGCACTGACATAGAGCTTTGTGATGAGATAGCAGCCCCTTTCATTTTCAGCATGGCGAGAACGAAGAGGTTTTACTTTGAACTATTGAGGCACTTTTTTAAGTCACCCAGCGACGCAAATTCATGAAATTGGAGCCAGCATTCACATTTGTCAAGGTGGTGATCACTCCAGCTTCAGTCAACACCTGTGCCCAAATACCTATTTGAATCACCGAGGACTGTCACTCTCAGTGATTCAGTAGGCATTTGGGCACAGGTGGTCATATGGACCAGCAGCTTCCATGCGCACCTGGCACCTGGCTTTGTTTAGTCTTATCACTCAGGCACAGAGGCCTCTCGGAGCCTGCCCGTGCTTTCCGGAAATCTCTCTGCATCATCCATGACCTCTCTGTGATCCTAACAAGGAGTCCCCGGACAGAGGGACATGCCATATTTAGAGTCAGCAGCTGGGATAAGCCAGAGGAACCTTATGGGATTAACTCTCTTCGTTAAGTTGGGTCATGGTTTTCACATATTCTCTTCTCAAACCTCCACCTTTCACTGGTCCACCTGCATGTTTTCTAAGTGTTGCAGAGGTCAGGTTTGGGTGAAGAGGCATCTGTAACTTGCGTTGGAATGCATAATACCTTCCATGTGTGCCTGTGGCAGGCTGATTTTGCACACTTATTGTTTGTTAGGAGTCAAAATGAAGGAGGTTGCATAGTGAGACCTTCCCTGGGTACAGTACCTGCTGGATTAGTTTTCTCCTTTCTGGTGTGGCTGATCGGGTGGGAGGCAAGAAAGGAACGTGAAATGACTTGCGGCAAGCTAAAATGCTGATGTCCTACCACTCTGGGACAGGTGTTTCATTGGCCCTTTAAATATATTTCTCTAGTTCACAAAATAATCCTTCAAGCGGAGATTTATTAGCTCTTTTTAAAGACGAGGAAATTGAGGCTCAGAGAGGTTAAATCATTTTCCCAATTGCTCAGCGTGTGACAGATTGGAATTTGGACCCAGGGTCACCTCCAAAGCTCACACCACTTCCTGTATTACATAGCCCACTTGTGACTGACAGCAGCTACACTCCAGGTGGATTTGGGTTTTGGGATTTGGGATTTGAGATATTTACAATGACAGTCATAAGCTGGGCGTTCTGGCACCAGCAAGTCATAGAAGCTTTCCAGAGATGTTTCCTTGGTTAAATGTTTTCTTCAGAACAAACCAAACAGTCAAGCCTGGGACCGGTGGCTGTGGAGGGAGAAAAGGCTCGGGCTGTCTTGATAATTTCTAGTTTCCACTTCTTAGTGAGACAGACATTCTCTGATTCTCCGGTTCTGAGGCTGGAGGACTGACTGTGGTGAATCCCTGGAGGCAGCTTGATGGACGTTCCCAGGACACCTGCCTCTGCTGAAGTGCTTGGTGGGGGCTGGAGTGCAGACACAGGGCAGGCGGACTGATGCCCCCGGGGAATTTCGCATGCAGCCCGGCCTCAGCATCACACAGCCAGCATTCCTGCCGGCCAGCACTGCTTCAGTCTCACTTTCCCCCAGGATGGTGTGAATCGAATCTGAAGTGGGAGAGAGAGGAAGCCTGAGTCTCCTCCAGGATTAATGAACCAAGGTATTTTGCATTTATTTCAGAATGTGGATTTCTGCAGTGTGTCTCTCGGGCTGCATAAGCAGAATCTCTGCTTCGATTTCTCTGAGTCCCTGCTTTCCAAATCCTGTTGTAGGACTTCACATAGGAGATGCTCAGGTGTAACTTGCTGTGCAATGCTGTGGAGGGCTTACTCTTTCCTTTTATTCCAAGGCAAGTGATTGGTTGATCTTCTCTGTTGCAATGAAATGCTTCTCCTTTTCTTCTCCAATATTGAAAGTCATGGTGGAGCAAATTCACCGGGCACCACCAGGAGGAATCATTAAGACCTCAGTGCCAACCTTCTCTGGATAGCAGATGGACTCTGCAAGTGACAAAAATAGACTGGAAAGCAGATGTTCACTCTCATATGCTCGATTGACAAGAAGGAAAAATAGGGAAGAAAGCAACCAGGAGGCACATGATTGAAAAGAACTTCCTTGGGACAGTCTGGAGCAGCGGTCGCCAACCTTTCAGACCTCACAGACCACCAGTGGTTCTCGGACCACCAGTTGGCGACAGCTGGTCTGGAGGATAAAAGCCTCTGGGAGGACATAGCAGACACATTTGTGGAACCAAATCTTTCCATAGCTACCCTCTCATTGGCCATTCTGACTACTAGGTTGTATATTGGGCCAATGGTTCTGTTCTTCCTGGTGGAGAGCGGGGTCGGTATCTAAGGCAGCCCCTGGGGGATGAGCAGGCGAACCAGAACTGGCACCCACGGAGAAGTCCGGCCCGGAGTCCCACAGGAAGCCTGTACCATGTCTGTTTCCAGCCGTTTCTTCTTCGTAGGAGAGCACACAGCATCTCGGAAAAATCCAAAGAATTAGTCATGACTCATCAATGTTACAGTGACATTTACTTTCCAATATAAAATGCCATATAAACCAAGTGCACTTGTAAGTTAGCGGGAGAGTTATGTTTATAGGTTTGCAGCATTAAGCCTAAGCTTTTCTTGTTTAGAGTTTTAAACCCGGGAGGAGGCTTAGAATTTATTTTGTCCATTTTTTTTTTTTTTTTTCATTTTAGAGGAAAACAAGAACCAGAGAGAAGATGTGACATTCACAGAGTGGAATAATTCTATGGCCCAGTTAGTCTATGAAGGTATCTGGCGGGAATTTAGAAACATGCACCATGGGAGAACTCAGCCCAATGGGCACATGACTGGGCAGGCTGAGGTGGCTTTGTGCTTGCTTTCAGGTGGACACAGCCAGGTCAGCATGTGGCTTACAGAGCTGAGCTCCGGTGGATGTCAACTCCTGGTCCCAGATTTGAGATGCACTAAGCTCGCTCTATACAGAGGGTCTCTGGGTGGCTCTCCAGTTCACTTAATACAGATTGGGGTGGGAAACATTAGCCAGTGAGGGAGTATCTCCTTTAGGTAGATGAGGGTGTCCATATGGCTACTAATTGCCGTTATTTGGCGTAAGTCCATCAAACCTAGGGGATAAGAGGTGAACCTGTGTTTTTGTTTTTGTAGTTAGGGGCATGAATAATTAGGATGAAACCAGACCTGCATGTGCTGGTTTGACTGATGATGGGGATTTCAAAATTGTAACGAAGGAAAGGGACTTAATGGAAGTCTGGCAAACTTCACAATGAGTATCTAGTGAGTTGGATGTGAAAAGGTGGGGAGAAAAACCCCACCTTCTCTGTGTGTTAAAAAAAAAAAAGTTTTTATGCAATGGCTGCATAGTTTGAAGAACCATTTTCCAAGAGGGCTTTTCACCTGGGGCCAAAATTTGAATGTACAAAATCAGGTTGGTGCCAGTGGTTAGTGCTGAAAGCTTATAAACACCATTCCTCCCCCTCCCCCCCACACACATGTTGTTGCGAGTGCACTTGACTTATATGACATTTTATATTGGAAGATAAATGTTGCTATAACATTGACAAGTCGTGACTGATTCTTTGGTGGTGAAAATAGCCCAATGTTACAGTGATGAGATCTTTCTTGCAAATATTCTTAGAGTAGCCTCAAGTTCTCCTTTGTCCAATTCAAAATGACCATGTAAATTATTATTTGTAGGTTTGTGTTTACTGTGTATCTCCCCCTTTCACGTGGAGTCAGTTAGCACATTGGCTAAGGGTAGAGCCTTGAGGTTGGCTTCAGATACCATTTTTGTCAGTAGCTGGGTGACACTGGTTAAGTTACTTAATCTCTCTGTGCTTCATTCTGCTTCTATAAAATGATAGTCACCATAGGACAGATCCCATAGGGCTGTGTATTGGGTGTATTAAATGAGAGATCTATGTGATTGCTTAGTATTGTGCCCAGAACATGGTAAACCTAGAAAAGCATGGGTTGCTACTGTTGATGAACTGTGAGGGATTACTTATGTTGTCTTATTTCACGTGCTAGTCTCAGATCTTGGGCGCATAGTAAAGCAACCACTATTGATTGAATAAATTAACGGCCCCATTTCTTCATAGCGCCCGTGTGGTGAAGCCGCAGATTGCCAAAGATGTTGGGTGTGAAATTAGCTCCCATGAGGCGGGACCTTTTCTTTGTGTGGTGTATCTATCTCCACACTTCATTTAACTCCAGATTGATCTGCCCTTCCACAGAGTCAGTCATCCATAGGCGGCTTGAGGTCCCGTTCTTAGCTTAAAAATCGATAGCTAAGGTTTAGAGGCATTTCAAACTATTGTATCAATCTGTACATAGGGAAACAGGAGATGAGAATTGCCAGGGGGGACCATGTCACGGGTTCTGGGTTCCAGGCCCAGCTTGATGAGAGGTGAGATTTCACTTCATCTGCTTAAACTGACCTCTTTTTATAACGTGAAATGATTAGCCTCTGTGACCTTTAATCTCTTCTCTTGCTTTTCTATTTTCCTGTACTAAGATCTTAGTTATTTTTGTTCGTTCCTTAAATGCACGGATGCAGTTAGACCTTTGATAATAGAATGCAGATTCTTCTGCGGACAGTTTCTTTATATTCCAAGGAATCTTGCTGTTCACAGGAACTCTTCCGTGGATATTTCCTGCAAATCAGGAATCTTTTCTAATGCAAATAGTTGTTTTCCAATGTCTCTGCTTTGAAAATTTGCATGCATTGTTTTAAATAAGGCATTGTTTTAAATATTTTCAAGGAAAGCTAACACCATTTGGTGAGTACACACAGGCCCAATGTAGGAAGCTGCGTATTTGAGGGTCTATTTTTAAAAACACCATCATGTTTTCAGCCGTCTAGTCATGTTTAGATCAGTAGTTTTCAGTCCAATTTTTTGAAATTGATTAGCTATAATTTTTAGGAATTGGTTCACAGATTGCTCAAATTCACCCTGACTTACAAGAGATAACACTAAAGATCATTATTTAAAGTCACTCTAATTCATGCTGTGAGGGCAGATACTAGAAAAAAAAAGTGGATGGGGTGCTTATCTCTTCCTGAGTTCATGTCCTCTGATTAATTTAATCATAGCTCTGTATCTAATGTTGAGGGCCTGACACAAGCTCTTGATGGACAAAATCTGTTTTCTCCTCATATTCATTGAGGCCTCTTGGAAGCGAAGAGCTTCTGATTAAATTAATCTATTTTTATAAAGTGCAGAAGATCCCATATGGTCAATCTCATGTTCCCTTTGCTTCCAGTGTTTTTTTCCTGGATGTGGGTTTTGCTGAGGACAAACAGGATGCTATTTGTGGATTTGTTGCTTGACCTTCACTGATAAAAAGGTTTCAAGTGTCTTCTCCTTCAGCTGACCATTTTAAAACTTAGATTTATTGGTTGCTAAGCACCTTACCACATTCCCTCGTTTATTCCATCACACCAATCTGATGAGGGAAGGACTACTATTCATCCCGTTCTTTTTATTCTAAAATAAGCTGCAGAGGAGCAAAATGAGGTTCCCACTGTCACACAGCTAAGACCTGACATTCAGGTTTATCTTTCTCTAAAACCCTTGCCCTAAGCCTCAAGGTGGTCGGCCTCTTTCAGAAACCGAGCTTGATGGAGATTGCATGCTAAGTGTATTCTATTTTAATGTTGGAAATGATTTACTGGTGTTCCCAGCATTCACATTGGTCGGGCTGCAAAATCCGTTTTGACATTTATTAGGAGAATGAGGCCAAATTATCGAAGTCTTCTTTGAATTTTCCTTTGGTTTATCTTGGGAGAAGTTAACGTGAGCTGAGGAGGGGAAGGAGAGAAGAGAGCTGTGTGGGGAAAATAAACAGTGTTGGTCAGTGTTGGCTGGCTCCCGGACGAGCTGTGTGGAGCCTGTGTGGAACACTCTGCCCCAGTCATGCTCTCATTTCCAGGAGTTTTCCCTGGCCAGGGCATCAGGGTCAGGGAGCACGCTGCGTGTGACTGGCAGGGTGTCCTGCAGCTAGCATGGGTGCTCCCTGTGGGCCCCCGCCGGCCTCAACTCCACCTCTCAGTCACTTCTCGGGAAGTGTCCTTCCCTGTTGCTGGGCTTGGAAGGGTCTACTTGGTCTGTTCAAATTGGTTCCTTAACTTGAAATTTGCAGGACCAAGACTTGGGCTTTTGCTTCCTTCCTTCATCAACACGCAGAACATGGGTGACCTCGGTGAGAGCAGGTTCACTGGGAGGCTGGGAGTGGAGGCTGAGAGATGATTGAGAAGCTGGGGATACAGGTTACATGAAACTTCTTTAATGATGGAAAAATGAGATTTGGGAATGTTTTTAGGCAGAGAGGCGTAGAGGTAGAGGTGGAGGTAGAGGTAAAGGGAGAGAGAGAGAGAGAGAGGAAGAAGAGAAGAGAAGAGAAGAGAAGAGAAGAGAAGAGAAGAGAAGAGAAGAGAGAGAGAGAGAGAGACAGAGGAGAATTAATGAAGGGATGGGGAAGCTATTTGGAGATGTAACTATTAAATGAAAAATGAACAATAATACAAAAGGTGGGTTGGGGGAAGTGAGGAAGGAAAGGGGAAGCAACCCATCGTGTCCACCCTTATGTAGGAACAATCTCTGAAACTTTGCAAATGGCAAAATATGTGTTACATGGAGAGGTTTGGGACAAATATTATAGTGGCTTCAGAATGTTCTGGTGCCTCTCAGATCTCAGGACATGCTTCTGAGATAGCTCTGCTGCACTGTGGGAAGAGGTTAGTGGTTTAGGGCACTTCCAAGCACAGGTTCTGGGGCAGTTAGAGTAAAAGGCATTGATAGAAGGAAGTGACCTGTTGAACATTCTTTTAGCATATCGTATTTGTGAGAGCCTATGAATGACACTATTTGCCTATAACAAATATGTTGTATGCAAAGTACTGAGGCATTGCAAATCAAGCAAGGTTTCAAACAACCCAGGATTAAGGGCTGGAGCTCTGTCACACAGAATCTGCAACATGAGCAACTTAATGCACCTTTGTTGAATACTAGTATCTATGGAAGGTATGAAAGGCATACAAAATGGTTATTAACAAATACTTATTGAGAAGTGATTATACATATACTGCTGTGAAACCAGATCACTTTGTGGATTTGCACAGTTGGATTAGCATCGCAATTGCCACATAGGCAAATAAATTCATATTACAAATGACAGAATTGCAGGTGCTCTCAAGAACTGTGAATGAGTGTTAAAGTAGTGTTGGAAGATAGAGACTTTTACTGAGACACAATAGTATTTATATGGATTAAAGATTATTTCATAAACATATATAATTCCTTTAAAGTTGCATGGTCCAACTATAGCACGGACAGTGAATTGTGGAAGACCTAATCAGGCAGAGTTTATCACGGAAATAAATAACTCGGTGTGGGTTTTTATTTTGGGACCAGCAATTTGGGTTAACTTCAGCAGATTCTTAAAGGTCCTATGGGCCAAGCTCCAAACAGAGGGTCTGTGGGTTATTCAATGATGAGGCCAGATTTAGGAAGCCAAGAAAATAATCATTATGGAGAGCAACTAATTCAAGACATCAAGGTTAAACAGAGTCAAGGACTTGAGAAAATGACATTGCCATCAGAATGCAGATGGTAGCCTGATTTGTGGAGGAAAGGGCTCGGTCTACTGTTTGTTTTAGAGTTGGTGGTTTACTAGGTATGCTGGTGCTGGGGTAGATATGATGATGACAATGATGACAGTCATACTGCTGATAATAACTACCATTTGGTGGGTCTGTACTATGTGCCAGGAGTTATTAATTTCAATAAATATTTTTAGTTCCATGTATGTGCCAAATGCTAGAGAAAAGGTAAACAAAATAGACAAAGTCCTGAAGTTTATGGTTAAGTGGAGAAGTAATAAATACATAGGCAACTATATAGGCAGTTGGAGGGTGATAAGCACTTTGGAAAATGGAAGACACAGAGTGAATTGAACAGAGCTGGTAAAGGGGTAAAAATTAGATGTTGGATCCTCAGGATGTTACAGAAGAGCAAAGAAATACCAAGAAGCTTCCTAGAGAAAGGGAGGAACCCATTTATTAACACTAGTGACTAGTGGACTCCGGGAATAATTTCCAAATCAGAGTAAATCAGAGTCAAGTAACATATAGAGGCTTCCCTTTTTATAATCTTCTGGGGTTTTTTGTCTTGCAGATATGGTTCTGCCCCCTTGTGGGCTTACAGGAAGGCCCCCAGGTGTTGGGGTTTCCAGGTCATATTAGATGACCTTACCTGGGGCCAGCGATAATGACCTCCCCCCGCCCCCAGGGCAGTGCATTGTTCAGTTTTTATGGCCTGACACGCCTTGCAAGACCAGTTTCCTCCTCAAAAAGAGGCCTGATATCAGCATGGGAACAAGCTGGCATGTTTGGGACGAATGCTTTGAACAGAGTGGAGAGTGGCCATGAAGGCTGTAGTATCTCCACAAAAAATTGCTTGCAAGTGTAAGGAACAGGCTGGATCATGCAGAACCTCACTGTGGCCATTGTAAGGATTTTGTGTTTTAATCAAGTGAAATGGAAAGCCAATGGAGGCTGCTCTAATCCTTCTGAAACTTCAACTGTATTATCCTCACCACACTTGTATGAGACAGGGAATGTTATTCACTGCCTTTGTACTTTAAAGAAGAAGCAGAGACAGAGAATGCAAGTGATTTGCCCAAAATCACCTTTGAAGTTTGAGGACGAGGATTTGAACCCAGGCAGTCTGACTGTAGAGCACATACAGATTGCTTAGGGATTACAGAGGCACAAAGAAGTTTTGGGGGCAGGGAGCACGGGTGATGAATGTGTGCATTCTCTTAGTTGTGGTGATGGTGTCATGCATGTATATGTATGTTAAAACTCACTCAATTGTACACTTTCAATATGTGCAGTTTCTTGTGTGTCCATTTATACCTCAGTAAAGTTGTAAAGAGAAATGTTGTAAAAATGTGGGGGAGACATTGAAGGATTTGAAAGCAGGGAAGTGGCATTTATATTTTGGGAAGGATGGATAGGAGAACAGTTAAAGAGCAAACATAGCTCTAGCTGGTTTGGCTCTGTGGCCTGAAGGGTCTTAGGTTTGATTCCAGTCACCCGCACATGCCTGGGTTGTGGGCTCCAACCCCAGTATGAGGTGTGCAGGAGGCAGCCGATCAATGATTCTCTCTCATCATTGATGTTTCTATCTCTCTCTCCCCCTCTCCCTTCCTCTCTGAAATCAATAAAAATATATTTAATAATAATAAAAAAAGAGCCAGCAAAAATCCAGGACAAAGCTGGTAAGGAATTGGATGAACTAAGGTGCTGTAGGGTGGAAGGCAGAGAGGAGCTCAAGGGTAAAACAGACAGGACCTAGGGACTAATTTGAATGAGGGGTAAGAGAAAGAAGGATTCTGGGATGACTGCCAATCAGGGGGCTTGGTGATCCTCCTCTAACCAAAGTGAAAAAGTCTGGAGCAGCAGATTCTGGAGAAGGATGATGGCTGTTGTAAACATATTGAGGCCGAGGTGCCTCTGGGACATCCAGGCCACAGGTAGAGTAGCAGGGAGAGTTTTGGGTTGAAGTAGAGACGTGAGAGTCTGTGTGTGAGAGGATGTGGAAGCCAGAGGCTCAAAGGA
The DNA here is from genome assembly GCA_004026665.1 of Murina feae. Lineage (NCBI taxonomy): Eukaryota > Metazoa > Chordata > Mammalia > Chiroptera > Vespertilionidae > Murina > Murina feae. The sequence continues at coordinate 11,429 of PVJC01011968.1, read as the reverse complement.
CATAATCCAGGGGTGAGAAGGGAGTGGAGAGTAAAACTCTGGAGAATGATACTTAAAATGAGATTTAAAAATATTTCACATGCATTTTGCCCTGTATCTCCTTTCATAGTCCCAGTGTCTTTGATCAGTGTCACTATGGAAGATGTTTTCTTGTTTTGCATTCCTGATTTAAGCAGTAAACTTGAAACTATTAAGGAGATGAAGGAGTGGTCTTGGAAGTCCAAGGGTGAGGGGTGGGGAAGGGAGAAAATGACAAGTAAAAGGAAGTAGTTATCATAGATCTTAATCCAATAAGAATCTATATACAGTCATTCTGTAGGAAATCGTGTTAAAGAATAAATATTTGCCATTTTTCATCAGGCAGTGTTCAATCAGTTTGACAGATTTTTCCTTTGTTTCTTATAGGGACTAGCTCCAAACTTTTGTAAATGTTTTATTCACATAATTTTATTCACATGATTTGGATTGTTCCGTGATGATAGACTTTAAGCCAGTTCCTTTGTTTTGTCCTTGTTTCTGCTATGATGGGTTATTTGTCTTGCAGATCTTGAAAGAGATGGGTAGAGAAGGGTTTAATCATAGTAAGATAGTTTCATTCTGACCACAAACAAATTATTTTGGTTTAAGCTTTTGCTATGAAAAAGTACATGTAGTTTTTCTCATGGCTTGCAAGTTATTTCACTTCTAAAGCTCAAGGCTGTTGACTTATCAGTGAGCATCTGGAGAAAGAAAAAAAATGTTTTAAACTTAGTTATTTGAATATTTTATGGGCAGTTTGCAAAATTCACAAATTTGTAAACATTCTATTGAGTCCTTTGAGTTCTTCCCCTAATTCCTTTATTTGCTCCATTGTCAGTATGCAAATAGAGCCATTTGGAGGGGAAAGAGAAATACTTCTTTGCCCAAATATTCCTTTCTTCTGCATTTGATCTCAATGCCCTCTGGACTTGCCTCTGGGTGGTACGTGATGGGTATGGACAGTAGGATTGAGCTGAGCCCTGTTTGTTGCTTGAGTGGCTTGGTTCAAAATCTTCTCTTTTTGATGACAGCATTTCTGTTTTTGTCATATGTTGTTTTCAGAAATGAAAATAAGATGAAATATTAACTTGTTGAACATCTATTCTTCTCTTAAATGATGGTTGCGATCCGCATGTTCACCATAGACATAAGGAAGATTGGCTGGTATTTTTCTTGTCTTCTTTTCTCCCTTTTGTATTACTTTAGAGACCTGATTATTAATGCCATCTCAGTTAAGGAGAAAGGTCCTGTTTCCATGGAAATGGCATTAGGAAGTAGCTGTGGGAACTAAACATCTCTTCACCAGAAAACATTTCGTTTTCCTTTGCACATCTTAAAACAATAGCACCCTTAACTAACAACATGCATAAATAGATGCTAGGATAAATAAAATGGAAATTTTATGTAAAAACTATTCCAGAGTTTATTTCATATGCGTAATAACAAAGTAGCAAGGTCATTTAGGAATAAGGATTAGACCACCAAGGGAAGTCATAAAAGCTTTACTAGTATGTGTAAGCTAAGACTTTTGTTTTGTTTTTTGAGGAAATCAAAATGAAGGGACTGATATACCATCAATATTGTTCATAAATGTTTATGGTCAGTACCAGAGGTCAATAGTAATACAGCAAGAATTCTTGACCCCTAAGAGGTATTTTCTAAATAGACAAATTTTTGGAAATTTTTACCTGGTTCTTAGCTAACTTCATGGTTGTTGATGATGATTTTGCCTCATATGTGAATCCTACATCCCTCCCTGGCAGAATTCATAGAAAGAGAAAGTTCATGAGCATATCCTACGTGAATTTTGAGATCAGAATCCACGTTTTTCTTGAACTTTTGGAACTCTGAGATATTTGTAGCAACTAACACCATTATTCAGTATCATTATATTTTGATTCATGATTTCATCTGACAGAATGTTTTTTGTTGTTGTTGTAACCAGGGGATCATTTTCTCAGAATGGTGTCTGTGAGACAAATGTTTTGAGATTGGACTTGGGTTGGGAGAGGAAGGGCAGAAGAGGTGAGAGCAATTAGAAGGCTTTGGCAGTAGTCTAGGTGAAGGTGGCTTGGAGAGGTGTGGGGGCAGAGAAGACGCAGTGAATGAAAAGCTTCAAGACATTTCGTGGAGGCGGAATTGACTAGATTTAGTGATAATTCGTTTTGAAGATTGAGGGTAATGGAATCTTCAAGGCAGGGGTGAAAGAACCATTAACTGAGATGGGGAAGGACCAAAGTTCAGTTTGGGGCATGGGAGGTTTGAGGGGTGAAATATAAAGCAGGTTGTGTGTGGGAAATACAAGTTGGGGCTCAAAAGAATCCCTTGGACCACAGATATGGCATGTTACAATAGCTGATATTGGCGAGGATTTGAGTGTTTTGTTTCATAACTAATTTTAGGTACAGTATGACAGCCATAAAAATAAGAAATGATATACTCAATAATACCTTCCAAATACAGGAAAGATAAAAGGTCCAATAGAAATTTGTCAGGAGACTTAAAGAGAATAAGAGAATTATGCTCAAAGAGAAATTTAAATCTTTTTACTTTGTTCTCTTTTGGTTTGATTTACATGGAAATTTAGCCTGAAAGGGAAACAGAGGCTGTTATGAAGTCAGGAAACAAAAGCATAGGAAGAGAAAATAAATTAGTTATCACTAATTGAAGGGAAGTTTCAAAACAAGTTTCAACATTTGTCCTGTGATGTCTTCAGGTCACCTCAGGAACACAGTGGTACAATAAGGAAAACCAGAGGGAGGATGTTATAGACCTAAAAATTAATGACTTGGGGGAAGATACTGGACTCTGGAAAATTTTATTATTTTGACCATTTGTAAAGGTTGGCCCCACTTATACCTCTGTCCAGATGAATATGTTTCAAATATCTTGAGCTATAGACTTCATAATCAGCAAAAACAACACTATAAAGAATGCTACTGATTTCTCTCTTCTCCTCTAGGTTGCATATCTTTTCACCAGATTTATTCACACACACACACACACACACACATACACACACATTTGGTGCAGCAAATAGGGAAAGAGGAAAGAAACATAGGGGGTAGGCATGGAAGAGAAACAGAGAAACCATAGGCTCTGGGAGGCGGTGGGATGAAAGAATAGAGAGGGGATGATACTAGTAGAATACCTGTAATGAGTTCCTTTAGGATTCCTGTTCATGCCTTCTTCCCCTCACCCCCCTCTCTACCTCTGTAAAGAGGGATTCCCTTTTCCACTCTGATTTTCCTCCTTCATTGCCGGCTGTTCCTTTTTAGCCTTGTTGTAGAAAGACCAAAAAACTAAGCGACGCTTTGAAGAAGTGGAGAAATCACAGTTTTAATAACATGCGCGGACTCTGGGGTATCCCAAATCCAGAGTGGGGGTCCCACGCAAGAACCTTGCTTTATAACTGCCCCTCGAGTTCATTGATTTGCAAGTATACTTCCTCCCCCCAAGGCCTTGAAGGGAGTATTCTGTTCATCTATCTTTCTCCAGGTGTTCTTAGGTTTTGGGCTCAAAACAAAGCCTACCGCAGGACAGGGCTTTGTTTAGTTTTATGGCCTAACATTCCTTGCAAAATTAGCTTCCTCCTCAGCCTCTTTTGCTAGAACAACCTTACCTTTCCAACTAATAATTGTCAGAGCCTCAGGGAGCAGTATTAGCATATATTTTCCCTTCTATTCCCAGCTGCTCCTCAGGGAGACCCAATGATCTATATACCATCTATATGCTGAGACTCCCAAATGTCTATCTCTAGTCCTTACCTCTCTCCTGAACTCCACACAACCTAGTTGGCACCTTTGTTTAAATGTCTTCTAGGCCTCTTAGACTTAGTTTGTACCAAACCAAATGCTTGATTTCCACATCTCCCACACTGGTCCTTCCTCAGTGTCCTCATCTCAGTTAGGTTACCACTCTTTGTGCTGAAACCTTGAGTCAACCCACCTTATGTCCATTAGCAGACAAATCTCTTTTCAAGATATACTGAAATCTCACCACATTTTACCACCAGCGCTGCTACCATGCTCATCTAAGCCACCATTTTCTGGATTGTTTCAGTTGCCTCCTAAACGATTTCTCTGGTTAGAAATCCAGACATTCAGATCTATTCTCCACATACCAGCTTCTGAGAGCCTTGAAAACAATTCTGTTCATATCACTTCCTGGCTCACAAACCTCTAACAGTGCCTATTTACTTAGAAAATCCAAGTGCTCATGATGGCTTAGAAAGCCCTGCGTGTTATGGCCCCTGACGCCAATCCAGTCTCATTTCTTGTCACTCACTCACTGAGGTCCAGCCTCACACACTTTCCTGTTCTTCCCCAGCAAGACAAAAATCTGACAGGCTTTGCACTTGAAGTTACCTCTGTTTGGTACTCTTTTCCACCAAACAGAACTTGGTTCTCTTTTACTTCCTTTAAGCATCTGCTCAAACATCCTCCTCTGAGAGGACTTTGCTGACACCTCATCCAGAAGCACATCTCTTACTCCGCTCCCCTAGCCACCACTGCCATCATGGTTTAACTCTGTGTTACAAGTGTGCTTGTTGTCTGACTCTTTACCTCTCAGCCAGGGGCTTGGTTGGCTTTTCTGTTTCATTTTTGCATCCAGAAGACTGCCTGACTATGAGGCATAACTGTTAGCTTCATAAATATTAGCTGACTGAAGAGCAAAATCAATAACCAGGGAGATCGGTTTTTGATTCGTGTGACTCTATTTTGGCAGCTCTGGGAAAGGCAGTGAGTCTGCTCACAGGTATCTAGTGTGGTGCCTGGAGCAGAGCTTTCCCTTATAAATATGTGTCAAGTAAGTGTATGAATGGATCAATCACGTTAGTGACTTACTTTTTAGACCTGTTCATTATGGCAGGGTCACGCTGGCAAAGAGACCTATCCTTTACTAAGGTGTCCATGAAGACCTCTTTCAGGAGGTGCACATATCTAACAAGTACTGAACATATTACCAGTCAACTGCTTTGCTTAGTGCCTTATGTATACTAACTGATTTAATCCTTACAACTAATATCATCAGTCTGGTTTCACAGATGGGGAAAAGAAGGCATGGAAAAGCAGATTAATTTATCTCAGGTTACACAGCTAGTCAGTGGCAGAGGCATACCCAGGCAGTCTAGCTTCTGACCACTGTGCTATACATCCAAGCTGAGGACTGGGAGTGGACAAGTAGCTGGCTAGATGGAGGGTTGGACTAAAGGAGGAGTTAGTTTTCTGGGCAAATGGAATCAAATGTGCCAAGAGCCAGATCATGACCAGTTCCATCAAGGACATGACAGAGGGCTCGGTATGGCCAGAGTGCAGAGGGGGTGTGCAGGAGGCTAAGAGGTGAGCCTGGTTATTAAGCAAGGGCCAGATTGTGAAGGCCTGCTAGGCTGTGCTAATGAGTTTGGCCTTCCCTTAGGCAATGGGAAACATTCAGTGGTTTTAGGCAGGAATGTGAGGTACACAGTGTTGCTTTTTGAATGGTCCCTTTGGTGGCCCTGTAGAGGATGGGCTGGAAGTCAGGCAGGTGGAAAGCAGGGAGGCCAGTCAAGAAGGCCTTGCGTGAGTCCACATAGGGGGTCACGGTGACCTGGCCCAGAGGGGTGGTGGCGGTGATGGAGAGGCAGGATAGATTTGAGAGGGAATCAAGAGGACTTGGTGATTTGGAGGGTGAGGAAGAGGCAGGTATAGATGAGGTTATTTAGAGAGACCAATTAATCAATTACTTCACTTCTAAGATTTTATTCTACAGATAGACTGGTTACTGGTATTTGTACACAAGGCTGTATTTACAGTGATATTAATTGTACGACTATTTGTAGTCAGGTTAAAAACAATACAATATAAGACCTTGCACACCCCTGGGCCTGCTGTTCACACGGAACACGACGTGGAGGCTGCCCTGAATTTGTGCACCTAGTAAATGAATTACTAAATTACAGTAAGTTCAAAGAATGAAATATAATGGCATAGTAAATAGTGTGCAAGGCTTTATGTACTGGTAAATAATGATTGTCAGGAGCAATGGATAGTGTGCTATAAGTTGTGATATAAAAATCTATTTGTACAACACATATAGATACATGTAAATACATAACATAGTTCTGGAAAGCTACATAAAAATCTTTGCATGTAAATGTTTTACATAAAATTGTAAAAGGATCAGAGGCTAATAGTGCTAAGGAAGCTTACTTTTTTGTACTGTCTCAGTTTTTGTATTTGCATGTATTAACAATGAGAATAATAACAGTTTTTAAAAATCCTGGAGACTTGATAAAGCAGTGACAGTTAAATGATTCAGTAAATGGGAGTAGAGCAAATATGATACTAATTTATAACCACTTTGCTATTTAAAAACCTCTGAAAGAATAAAAATTTAAACCATAATTATAAATCCCGTATTAAATGAGATGAATCTTAGAGGGAAGGGAAGAAGTGGGTGGGCAGGAAGAGATTAACTCAAGAACTTATAAGCATATATGCATAACTCATGGACACAGATCATAGTGCTTGTGGCGAAGGCTTGGGGCAGAGGAGAGTGGGGGGAAGAGGGGCTGGAGTAGGGGGAAGGAGGTTAATGGGGGGGGTTAAAGGGGACATCTGTAATACTTTCAACAATAAAGATAAATTTTAAAAATAGGAATATAATAAATTTGAAATTGTGTATTAAGGAGGGTCAGCACATGAGATTCTTACTAAGTATAGAATAGATAAATTATAAGAAAATTTAAATATAAAAGCTTGTAATAACATGCGAGTGTAATTAATTCACCTTAAAGATTAACGTATACATAGAATTTTAAGATTTGAAAGACTAGAAAAGATCTGGATTTAGGAATACTATCACATAAACATTAAATATCTAACAGTTTTATCAAAAATTTCACTTTGCAAATCACTCTAAGGACTCAAGGTTCTTTTCAGTGAGAAAAGTCTCAAAATGGATGGATTTTAAATTGCGCTTTCAGCTCTAAGATAATATTAGTTCCTTAGTAGCCGGAGAGCTGTGTCTTCAGTGGCTTTTGCAGCTGCCAGTGCAGCTCTGAGGGTTTGCGCTGTTCACCGGGCAGGTGAGAACCTTCTGCAAAATGCACAGTATAAGCTAGAAGAATGAGGAATAATGTGAGTCAGGACCAGAATGAGAGCTCACCGAAGCCATTCTGGACTTCTTGATATTCTTATTCCGCAAGTAATCACAGTCTTTGGAGAAGGGGCAGGCCTCAGCATCTCTGACCGCTCTGTACATCCACAGCATCTCTCACCGCTCTGTGCGTCCCTCAGAACCAGGTGGGTAACTGTTTTTCAGAACTTGCCTGGGTTCTAGGTGAGCTTGACCTTGACAACTTCTATGGCTGCAATAATAAAATTCACTGTTGGCAACCTTAATAAGTCTTGAGTAAACGGATTATCAAATTAAGGGCAAATTTCAGTTAGAGGACACTTTTTTTCTTCATTCTTTTCCTACCTGTGGTACTCTGGCAACTCAAACAATTGAAAGTATAATCCATCTATGAGTATGAAATAAAGATAAATATATTGCTCTGTCAGATTACTGGGGACCTTGGTGCTGAGGGGTGAAGCCTTTTGAACCAGCCTCAAACGAATCCAGTCGAGTGCCTCACATCCGCCCCCTGTCCACAGAGTGGTTCCCCTTGGGGCCTCAGGGGGAGCATGGCTCCCCTGGAAAACCATGTTGAATTTGGCTTAGAAAGTGATAAATTCGTGTTCACGTGGAAAATGACAATCTACTACTCTTAAACTGTGATCTGTTGATCAAATGCAGCAGGGCTCACCAAGAAAATCATCTGCTTTTAAGAGATAGCTCTGAAGAAGTTGAGACAGGTGTTACCATTCTGGGCCAGGGAGGCTGCTGTGAGGCCCCTGCTGTAGAGAAGGTTCCTGATGGGAGGACCCTAGTCCCCAAGTCGCCCAGAGCTGCTGTGGGTCCGTCAGGGATCCCTGAAACTACACCTTTCCAGGGTTTGACTGTTGAGAATCCTACGGGGGCTGCAGACAACAGTTAGGTACCTTTTAGGACACATGTTGCATGGATTCAGGATTTATGTCCTATTTAAATTTTAGTGGCATCTATAAAATCTAGATGTCCAAGCCACGGAAGTGTGATGAGTCACGACCAGGAAGCTTCTGCTGCCCGAAATACCGAGAGTGGAGGACCACGTCCCTTGTGTGTTTACACAGAAATACATCCATTGAAAGATCCGTTCCTTTTTCGTTGTGATCACATTTGCCACAGCCCCTCCAACAGGAAAACTGTTGTTATTGTCAGACGGCACAGCATAGGCACATCTGTGCTCCTTGTCCCTTATGCCCTGGTAGGCGATTCTCTTTTGCGTTGCTCAGGGCCTGGAGGCCTGCCGTGGGGTCCTGCAGGCCCTTGTTTGCCCAGAACTGTGGCTTTTTCCATGTTGCCACAGCCTTCCCTGCACATCTGGGTTTCCAGAGGGCTCCCCCTCCACTTCTGCCAGGCTGCTGTCGCCCTCTGACACTGTGCTTGAGCTGGGGGGCCTTGCCTACTTTACAGAAAGAGCCCCTGAGTCCTGCATTCTTGTCCTGAATGAGGGAGATGTCTTCCATTGTCAGTTATATCGCCTCTCTGTGGCTGACCTGACGTCGGCACCTTCCTCAGCCTCGCCTGCCTGCCAACACTCACAGGCAGAGCCTCCTGGCTGGGCGGGCATCTCTTCCCCCAGGGGTCACGCTTTGGTTCAAATCTCAGCTTCATTCTTTATTAACTTGTGATTTTGGGCAAATTACATAACCTCCCTGGGCCTCATCACACTCATCTGTAAAGCCTCTCTAATAATAATAATGACTTGGTGTTTGCTTTTGTTTTTTGGGTTAATCCTCACTTGAGGATACTTTTAATAATACTGCTTGGTGTTTGCTTTATTTATTTATTTTTTGTTAGTTCTCAGCCACAGATATTGTTTCCATTGATTTTTAGAGAGAGTGGGTGGGAAGGGGGGAAAGAAGGGCGAAGAGAGAGAGGGAAGAAAGAAAAAAAACGACGTGAGAGAGAAACATCGATTGGTTGCCTCCCTTCTTGCCCCCACTGGGCCAGGGATGCAGCCTGCAACCCAGATACGTGCCCTTGACCAGGAATCGAACCTGAGACCCTATGGTGCTTGGACACTCTAACCACTGAGCCACTGGTCAGGGCTAACGTATTTTAAAAATATGTTGTTATTGATTTTAGAGAGAGGAGAAGGGAGACACATTGATGAGAGAGAAACATCAATCAAGTGTTTGCTTTAAAACAACAAGAGCTCATATGTTGTCTGACAGAAAGAAAATGTTCCATTGCTCATCACTGTTATCCTCACAGACCAGGAGCCACCCAGCCGGCTGGTTGGTTCTGTTTTAATTCACTTGAGATGCTGTGAGTGGGCAGGACCGTTTGGCTGAGTCATGGCTCTTCATTCCCAGCGGGTCTGTGCTCTGAGCACATTGGGAGAAGGCAGCCTCCCTCAGGGGAGAGCTCTTCTGATGGAAGGGCCAGGGCCCACGATTTCTCCTCCCACTGGCTGGACTGTATAATTTGCTACAAGCATGCTAAGGGGAATTTAAAGCGATCAGAGATCGAGTATATGGAAACAGTGTGATAGTACATGTGCTGAGATGTTGTTTCAGCCAGGTGTGGCCACTGGGCAGCACACTCTATGTGAGAAGTCTTCATGAGAAGGTGAAGTGTGAACCCCTTGTTCATCATATTCGCTTTCCCTTTTTCATGCCTCATTTCCACTCCACATAATATTCCTCTTCTCATTAATTTTCATGGAAATTTAACTTAACACTTCCAAATAGCTCTATAAAATAATAAAATGAAAATACTTTATGAGTGTGTGTGTGTGTGTGTGCACACACACACAGATAGACATAGTGTAACTGTTACTGAGTGGTAGCCACATTCAAGAGTAAAGGAGCAAAAAGACACATCTTCAAGCCTTGCAGAGGCTTCATAGCATCTTAAAAAATGCTGATGTCACTTAAAATGTGCTTTTCTACTCTTTGGTTTTATTTCATTTTTTCATTTCCCTGAGAACCGTTCCCTGCAGCCAAAATGCCAGTGACTCATTTTAGATCGAGTTCTGATTTCTTCTAAATCAGAAAGAAAAAAGCCTTTCTTTTCCCTTTCCTACTTGAGAGCCAAGAAAAACATATCCTAGCCGTCTCTGCCCAGGATTAAATAATAGGGCCTCCCACACCCCATAGGCTCTAAGCTACCACATTGAAGAAAAAAACACTTCCAGACGTTTTCTGTGGGCAGGGCAAATTACTTCATCTAGTTCCAATCACAGTAACAAATAGTGGCCACCTACTATTTACTGGATACTCTGTGGCCCAAAATAAGACACTGTCTCTGTGCCACGGAATCTGTAATCTAAGAAAGATCGGGAATGTGATCTAACCTTGTAGTACAAGTTCCATTAGAAAAGATAAGAGCCAGTCTAGTCTGGAAGGAGAGAGTACAGTTCGCAGTGAGCAAAAGGATGTTTTCATCTAACATTCTGCCAGAGACAGGCAGAAATGGGCTTCCAGTCACACTGGTGGGAAATTTTCTTAAGCCAGGAGGTAGAGCTTTCTTTCATTTCTTCTTCCCCGGAAGGGGAGGCAGAAGAATATCAGTAATGATGCTGAGAAATACTTAAAATCGACGAGAGAAAGGCCAGACGGGTACTCACCTTGACCTGGGGTGAATTTGCACAGAGAGCCTTTGCAGGGTTGGAAGGGGTGGACATGACGTTTGGGATTAGAGGAGAGAACCCTCCTTGGTCAGTGATAAAATGTTCACTTTTGGTGTACCTTCAGTTTTTCAACCGACGTCGCATGTGTTCAGGAGTCGACATTATCATTTACTTTTAAAGATCATTAAGGGGATAGTGATTTCGTTTTTAATTAGCCGCCTGCTGCCTTTTCCTCCACTGGCATCTTTGGCTTTGTGTTTGAGTTAACCTCTTCTGGGTCCGGCTGTCTTTGGGTTACTGGTGTAAAGTAGAAGTGAGTGGCAGGTTGTTATAGCAACTGCATGTGATAGCAGCTGGGGACACCTGTGGGGACTGATCATGAGCTTGAATAGTCTGCACACTTTTCTTTAGGAAATTTTGCAGTCAATTAAAGGCCTTGCTCACAATTTTTATTCTGACAATGAATCTTTTCATGAATGTTCAGATTGTCTGAAGGTGCCACAAAATTATAATAAGACAGTTGTAAGAACATATCATGATTTCCCAGAAAACTAGAACATTGTTCTATTGTGGTTCTATTAAGGTTGTGAGTAAGCGAGCTTTGCCACAGACTAAGTGGTAATGGGCTCTCTTACATAAAAGTTCTGGTATTCCTCTTGTCCATGACCTCCTCAGCAGGCCGTTCAAAGCCTCATCCTCCTGTCCT